>WSYH01005888.1:0-41456 GCA_036426205.1 Ascaphus truei
ACACACAAAAAACTGCCCCAAACTACGAACTTAAATATAAGAAGAGTGATAAATATATATATAAATATATTATATATATATATATATATATATATATAATATATATATATATATATATATATTACACCAAAAAAACAACCACTATCCCCCTAACATACAGTATATTAATGGGCACAATTACTATTATCCACCAAATGGATAATAGTGAATGTGCCCATTTAAAATACATAAAGAACCATAAATACATTAAATACATATAGCACTAACCCTTGTCGGCGCCACGATGAAGACATCCTCATCTTCACCTGCTAATGCCCATCCGCTTCAGCAAAATAGAAACAAGAATAAAAACATCCAATGTAATGTCCCCTAACCCCTTATCACCGTAGCGGTAATAAACCGCTACAGTCATTAAGGGGGTTAACCCACCATACCCAATACCCTACCCCACTACCCTGCCACCCCGTGAGGCTAACCACCCTCACCCACTACCCACAAGGTGGCCTACCCACATACCCTTGGGCAATATCCCCTCCCCCCACCCCAACACATACGTAAGTACAATAATGTGCAAATAAACTATTGTCCAGATAGGGATAATACATTATTTCACCATTATTAAAACACATTAACTAGCATAGTAAAATAAATAAAATTCTACTAACCTCATCAATAAGAAGGCCCCGTCGCCAGCATCATCCGTGGTCCGTTGCCAAAATAAAACATAGCCAATACATTGAAATGCCATTCACATATCAATGAACCCTTAATCACCTTATCGGATACTAACCTCAAAGGTAATGAAGGGGTTAAGCCATCATGGCCACATATCCACCCTTCACGCATTCCTTGTACAGTGGCTTTCCTCATGAAAAAAAAATTACAATAAATAAAAAATTATATATAATATATATATTTATATATATGTTGTATATATTATATTAGATATATATGCAAATATACTGTATGCTCATCTGCATGTCTTAGGCCGGTCGCAACCCGCCTTTCCCCATTATCACCCAGCATACAGCACTTCCACTGCAGCAAGGGGATTCTGGGAATGACATGCAAATGAGCACACAGTGTCACTTTTTGCCTCAATAACCGTTTTAACATGGTTCCCTATAGGCTTAAGCTTGCTGCATGGTCACAGCTTTGAGCACGCCAGGTGGTTAAGGTGCCTACCCAGAAAACCACCCAAGACAGCTGTTTCGACCTTGATGGGTCTCATCAGTGTGGTTGATTTTACTGGGAATGCAAGAGAGGCTATGGGATAGGCTAAACCATAATACTAAGTTAAGTTATGGTGAGTAAAAAAAGTGACAAAAACCCTGCACAGGAGAGCAAATATGCAAATATAGCTGTATGCTCATCTGCATGTCTTAGCAGGTCTGCAACCCGCCTTTCCCCATTATCACCCAGCATACAGCACTTCCACTGCAGCAAGGGATTCTGATAATGACATAACAAATGAGCACCACAGTGCACTTTTTGCCTCAATAACCGTTTTTAACATGGTTCCCTATAGGCTTAGCTTGCTGCATGGTCACAGCTTGAGCACAGCCAGGGTTAAGGTGCATACCCAGAAAACCACCCACAGACAGCTGTTTCGACCTTGATGGGTCTCATCAGTGTGGGGTTGATTTTACTGGGAATGCAAGAGAGGCTATGGATAGGCTAAACCATAATACTAAGTTAAGTTATGGTGAGTAAAAAAGTGACAAAAACCCTGCACAGGAGAGCAAATATGCAAATAAAGCTGTATGCTCATCTGCATGTCTTAGGCAGGTCTGCAACCCCGCCTTTCCCCATTATCACCCAGCATACAGCACTTTCCACTGCAGCAAGGGATTCTGGGAAATGACATGCAAATGAGCCACAGTGTCACTTTTGCCTCAATAACCATTTTTAACAGGTTTTCCCTATAGGCTTAGCTTGCTGCTGCATGGTCACAGTTTGAGCACAGCCAGGGTTAAGGGATACACAGAAAACCACCCACAGACAGCTGTTTGACCTTGATGGGTCTATCAGTGTGGGGTTGATTTTAATTGGAATGCAAGAGAGACTATGGATAGGCCTAACCATAATACTGAGTTAAGTTATGGTGAGTAAAAAAAGTGACAAAACCCCCACAGGAAAGCAAATATGCAAATATAGCTGTATGCTCATCTACATGTCTAGACAGATCTGCAACCCCGCCTTCCCAATTATCACCCAGCATACAGCACTCCACTGCAGCAAGGGATTCTGGGAAATGACATGCAAATGAGCACACAGTGTCACTTTTTGCCTCAATAACAATTTTTTAACAGGTTCCCTATAGGCTTAAGCTTGCTGCATGGTCACAGCTTGAGCACAGCCGGGTTAGGTGCATACCCAAGAAAACCACCACAGACAGCTGTTTCGACCTTGAATTTATATAACTGTAGATATAGATATATATATACACACTGATGAACCAATATACAATAAAGTCTCAGGGTTAACAAAATCATGTCCACTATAAATACCACTTATCCTAACATCCTCAAGAAATACACATGCTATTTCTAAACAAATGAAGTAACATACAATCTAAAGCATCAAATTCCAATCCAAATCCTAAATGCCACTTAAAAACATTGCATTTATAGTAAATAATGTATACCCTGTTTTATGTAACTGTATTTGTAACTTGAAACCATGTATTATTGTTTTCTCTGTGCCCAGGCATACTTGAAAACGAGAGGTAACTCTCAATGTATTATCATGGTAACATATTTTATAAATAAATTAATTACATTATAAAGTATTACTATGTAATCCAAGAAATTCACCATCAATCAATACATACATTAATACAGTCCCAAAACATAAAATACCATCCATACCAATTACACAATTAACTATAGCAACCATTAAGAGAACAGTTACCATCATACAAAATAGGACCAAAACAAAAATAAATATACAAAAGCAATCCTCACCATTACCTAAAGTACAGCATAGAAGCCCAAAAATTACATCTATCTAATTATAAAATACATTGAACACACCTATGCATAGCAGCATAGCCAAATCATTTAAACATAGTGAAATCAATCTTTTCAAACACTATCATTTCTTACCCTGTATGTATATATCTCTCTAGACATAACATACATAAATACATACAGGCAAGAAATGATGTACAAAAAAAAAACACATGTAAAAAAGCAAACAAAAAAAAGTAACATAAAATACAATTTCTTAGTCACTTACCATTACTTGACCACTCACCGACTCACACTTGAACAGCTTACTCACGAACCAATCCACGAACAGGAACCCATAAAATGATAAACTTTAAATAATAAATCCAAACAATACAAGGGCTTCTACTTGTAATCCATCTTCATATGTAATTCTTCTTTTCTTCAGCTGTGGCTCTCTTCCGGGTCTTCTTCCCGTTCTGCTGCCATGCCCTGGTCTTCTTCTTCGGGAGGTCCTTTCCTCCTAGGCGTGTGGCTTCAAAGAGATGACATAGGCTTAAAGGCCTATGACGTACATTTTTCGTCATGGTTTCCACGGCCCTGATTGGGCGTGAAAACCAGGTGTTTGGCCGATACAAAAAAAATGAGACGTCACCTAAAGGCAATGAAGCCGCCAATCAGAATGGATTTCCTTCAATTGCCTTAAGATGTGTCATGAAAGAAACATGGCGGCCTCTCACAGGTACAGTAGCCAATCAGAGCGTGGGAGTCTATCCCTCATCTGATGGCTCTAGTACCATGTGACAGGCTTTCACTGAGTCATATCTGTTCTCCCCCAAACCTCTGTCACTGGTGTACTAGAGCCATCAGAGTTGCCACCTGTATGTTTTATGTATGTTGTCTAAGGAGATATATTCATACAGGGTAAGAAATGATAGTGTTTGAAAAGCTTGATTTGCACTATGTTAAATGATTTTGGACTATGCTGCTATGCATAGATGGTGTTCAATGTATTTTATAATTAGATAGATGTAATTTTTGAGCTTCTATGCTGTACTTAGGTCATGGTGAGGATTGCTTCAGTATATTTTTAATTTTGGTTGTCCTACTTTGTATGATGGTAACTTGTTCTCTTTAACGGTTGCTATAGTTAATTGGTAATTGGGATTGGATGGTATTTTAATTTTTTGGGATGTAATTAATGTATGTAAATTGATTGATGGTGAATTTCTTGGATTACTAGTATACTTCTTTTGATGTAATGATATTTCTTTGGAATATTGTATTGTTAACATTGATTGCTTGCGTCTACAGTGGCGACATCCTTTATTCTAACTCGGCTAGCTCCGCGAATTTCAGATTATCCTGTTATGTGCGGTTTTGTGTCTTTTTCGTCCAGGAGTGAATTGCGTTATTTTCGCGCCCGTGATTTAAGCATTTATTCTCGCTGTCTGCAATACTGCAATACACGTGTAAAAACTCATGGGGGCGTTTGAGAGCTGTTGTTGAAAACCATACACTGTTTCATTGCATGTACTTACCTGCCTGGTAGAGGGTATAGAGCTACAGAGCCTAGAATTTATTTGGGATACATACTCCTTTTTGGTCTACCCTTCTTCCCTTCCTCCACCTATTTTTATTCGCCGCAACATAGTATTGGGTTCCAGGTTTATGCTATTCTGACTTAGCCGCGCTGGTTTGAAAACGGCTTTCTCCGCCATAACAATCAATGATTATTTATTATTTATTCGATAAAAATTTTACAGAAGTAAGACATTGAGAGTTACTCCTCGTGTTTCAAGTATGTCCTGGTGAACAGAGTAACGAAACAATAATAATATATAGAATATTAGAGATGTCCTGGGCTGACCAGCTAAGAGTTACCTATGGTATTCGTGGGATTACCCGAAACTAAACGGTTACAGACACCTGGTGTTTAGCCGGTCCTAACATATACTAAGATCCAGTATTAATATATCTCTTATTTCTAGTAACATGGTAATATGTAGTCTATTGGGAGCGTCACGCGGGCCAGAATGTATTAATATGTCTGCGCGTGCCAGTAAGTAATACTAAAACTGAAGTTATGAAGTATTAGAGAGGAAAAGCAGTTTTTATTTAAACGTCCTTGGGGTGGGATCAGTTTTTGAGGAAAACTGTCAACTTCAAAAGCTGATTATGAGAGGGGCGGGTTTATGGTTGTTTCAAAGGGAAATAATGATAAGAACCAGGCGCAGCCTATGGCTATTGTCTTTCATGTTTTTCGTGTCTTGGGATGATGAATATTGCTGTATGACTGCCAGTCCAGATGTGACTGTTATCATATTCCATCTTAAGTTAAGTGCTATATTTGCCGTTGTGTATTTGTTATCTCGTGTGTGTCACCTTTATCAAGGAATGAATAATTATATTTTATCATATTAAGTCTAGTCCAGTCAACTCAGTTATATATATATTTATATATTTATATATATTGGTGTATTATGAATAGCCTGTCACAAAGCTCCCGTCACAGGCTTATTAATCAATGATAGGACCTTCCTCGCGGGTGACCCTTTCTCGTCGCCATTACTGGTCGACCCTGTTGGGGTCAATGAGAGGGTTCCTAAAATTAGGGGCAAAATGAATTTAATTTCTAGGTGCCCTAGAACAGAAGTTCCCTGCCAATGGCCGTGAACTGACGAGGCCATTAGTTCCCACGCCATTGGCGTCGATTACCCTGACTCCGTTCTGTTGCCACGAGAGGGTCGCTTTTGCCATGCAATCCTGCCTGAACTAGCATACATGGTGACCGCATCTGAGCCCTCACGTTGAACAGAACCGGAGTTATGGGTTCCAGGTTTCTGCTCATTCTTGACTTTGCCGTTCTCAAAGCAGGCGCGGCTTTCTCCGCCATTCGGTAAATGATAGGACCCTCCCTAGCGGCGTGCCCCTTCTCGTGCCCTACTGGTCGGACCCTGTTGGGGTCAATGTGAGGGGGTTCCTAACATCTATAGGCAAAATTAATTATTATTTCTAGGTCCCTAGAACAGAAGTTCCCTCCCAATTGCCCTATTCCCACGCCAATTGCACGATCATTGCTCTCTTTTTGACAATGTTTGCGATCTTGTGGCTTGCGGTCTGGCAGTTAAAAAACAGTGCAGCAAGCCCTCGACATTTGTTACACTGTCAAGGCAGCAAAGGGAAACATGTAAGACAAATCAACATGTTATTCTATTGGTGGAGTAGTACAAAAACATTTATTACAAAACTGTACAATGTTGAAACATTTTAAGTGCACAGCAATTCAAAACATCAACAGGTATAGTGGTTTTACTGCTACAGTAGCATGTGTGAAAACATGTTGTCCAGTCAGTATGGTTTACAGTCAACATGTTTTTTTAAATACCAATACATTTTTCATAAGGCTGTTTAAAGGGATTAGAAGTACGTATAAATATATTTAAAAAATTCAGTTTTCTGTGGGTCTGAGCAGGTTGTAAAGTGGCACCAGTTACAGTTCCTAGAGGGCAGCAAAACAGGGCAGTGTTTACAGGCAACACTTGAAAACCATGCCTGTTGCGTCCCTCAGGGACTGGTAGTCGTGCATTTCCTGGGAAAAAACACCACAAACCAACGCTTTGTCAATTTTCTGTATTGTACGGTAATTCATTGTGTTTTTTTTAATCCATCCCTAGCCAAGCGTCATCGGCTGACTGCGCTGCGTGTCCGCTTATTCGAGATGGGAGCTGCCTGCTTACAGTGCATAGTTCAAACTACCCTACCAACCCACTCTCTCCACAGATTCAGGAGTCGGTTAATATTAAATTAAAATATATATACTGTATGTAGAAAATTACTGTTTGTTTTTTGTGAGGCACAGGGGTTAAAGTGACATTGCTTTTTCTTGAACTGTATTGGGGTTGTATTTGGGGGTTTTATGAATCATTATTATGATATGAACTGCCCTTTTGAAAATTACAGTACTGTTAACTATTTTAAGCCACACACCTCCAGAGTCATAGTATTCATTTTCTGAACGTTACTGTAGCCAGTGTGTTTTTAAATCCGTCCCTAGCCAGCGTCAATCGTGACTGACGTGCGCCTGCGTGAACTCTAATCCTTTTTAGAGATGGGATCTTGCTGCTTATAGCAGCATGGTCACCCTACCCTTACCAACCCCTCTCTCCACAGGGTCAAGTCGTATATCTTATGAATATATGCCATTGTGTTCGTAAATCGCCCATAGCCGAGGGACAAAGCTCGTGGCGCTCTGCGTGTAATCACACCATCGCTCCTCCGCCCCCCCCCCCACCCTTAGAGGCCTTTTGAAAATCCCCTCGAAGTTTGAAATGTAATTGTACAGGTAATCTGATGTGCCAGCATTGGGAGACATTG
This sequence comes from Ascaphus truei, assembly GCA_036426205.1. Classification (NCBI taxonomy): domain Eukaryota; kingdom Metazoa; phylum Chordata; class Amphibia; order Anura; family Ascaphidae; genus Ascaphus; species Ascaphus truei. The sequence continues at coordinate 7,329 of WSYH01005888.1, forward strand.
CGCAGTCCCACCAAAAAACCATTAACTGCGATCTCTGTTGTTTGTCTCATTCTTCTCACTGTCGGGGTTGGGGGGGGTGCTGTTGTTCCTGTCTGCTTGGGCAAAATAGAAACAAGAATAAAAACATCCAATGTAATGTCCCCTAACCCCTTAATCACCGTAGCGGTTAATAACCGCTACAGTCATTAAGGGGTTAACCCACCATACCCACATACCCTACCCCACTACCCTGCCACCCCGTGAGGCCTAACCACCCTCACCCACTACCCACAAGGGTGGCCTACCCACATACCCTTGGGGCAATATCCCCTCCCCCCACCCCAACACATACAGTAAGTACAATAATGTGCCAAATAACTATTGTCCAGATAGGGATAATACATTATTTCACCATTATTAAACACATTAACTAGCATAGTAAAATAAATAAAATTCTACTAACCTCATCAATAAGAAGGCCCCGTCGCCAGCATCATCCTTGTGGTCCGTTGCCAAAATAAAACATAGCCAATACATTGAAATGCCATTCACATATCAATGAACCCCTTAATCACCTTATCGGATACTAACCTCAAAGGTAATGAAGGGGTTAAGCCATCATGGCCACATATCCACCCTTCACGCATTCCTTTGTACAGTGGCTTCCTCATGAAAAAAAAATTACAATAAAATAAAAAATTATATATATATATATATATTTATATATATGTATGTATATATATATATATAGATATATATGCAAATATAGCTGTATGCTCATCTGCATGTCTTAGGCCGGTCTGCAACCCGCCTTTCCCCATTATCACCCAGCATACAGCACTTCCACTGCAGCAAGGGATTCTGGGAAATGACATGCAAATGAGCACACAGTGTCACTTTTTGCCTCAATAACCGTTTTTAACATGGTTCCCTATAGGCTTAAGCTTGCTGCATGGTCACAGCTTTGAGCACGCCAGGTTTAAGGTGCATACCCAGAAAACCACCACCACAGACAGCTGTTTCGACTTGATGGGTCTCATCAGTGTGGGGTTGATTTTACTGGAATGCAAAGAGGCTATGGGATAGGCTAAACCATAATACTAAGTTAAGTTATGGTTGAGTAAAAAAAGTGACAAAAACCCTGCACAGGAGAGCAAATATGCAATATAGCTGTATGCTCATCTGCATGTCTAGGCAGGTCTGCAACCCGCCTTTCCCCATTATCACCCAGCATACAGCACTTCACTGCAGCAAGGGATTCTGGAAATGACATGCAAATGAGCACACATGTCACTTTTTGCCTCAATAACCGTTTTTAACATGGTTCCCTATAGGCTTAGCTTGCTGCATGGTCACAGCTTGAGCACAGCCAGGGTTAAGTGGCATACCCGAAAACCACCCACAGACAGCTGTTTCGACCTTGATGGGTCTCATCAGTGTGGGGTTGATTTTACTGGGAATGCAAGAGGGCTATGGGATAGGCTAAACCATATATACTAAGTTAAGTTATGTTGAGTAAAAAAAGTGACAAAAACCCTGCACAGGAGAGCAAATATGCAAATAAAGCTGTATGCTCATCTGCATGTCTTAGGCAGGTCTGCAACCCCGCCTTTCCCCATTATCACCCAGCATACAGCACTTCCACTGCAGCAAGGGATTCTGGGAAATGACATGCTAATGAGCACACAGTGTCACTTTTTGCCTCAATAACCATTTTTAACATGGTTCCCTATAGGCTTAAGCTTGCTGCATGGTCACAGTTTTGAGCACAGCCAGGGTTAAGGTGCATACACAGAAAACCACCCACAGACAGCTGTTTCGACCTTGATGGGTCTCATCAGTGTGGGGTTGATTTTAATTGGAATGCAAGAGAGACTATGGGATAGGCTAAACCATAATACTGAGTTAAGTTATGGTGAGTAAAAAAAGTGACAAAAACCCTCCACAGGAAAGCAAATATGCAAATATAGCTGTATGCTCATCTACATGTCTTAGACAGATCTGCAACCCCGCCTTTCCCAATTATCACCCAGCATACAGCACTTCCACTGCAGCAAGGGATTCTGGGAAATGACATGCAAATGAGCACACAGTGTCACTTTTTGCCTCAATAACAATTTTTAACATGGTTCCCTATAGGCTTAAGCTTGCTGCATGGTCACAGCTTTGAGCACAGCCAGGGTTAAGGTGCATACCCAGAAAACCACCCACAGACAGCTGTTTCGACCTTGAATTTATATATACTGTAGATATAGATATATATATACACACATGATGAACCAATATACAAATAAATGTCTCAGGGTTAACAAAATCATGCTCCAATATAAATACCACTTATCCCTAACATCCTCAATGAAATACAATGCTATTTCCTAAACAAATGAAATGTAATCATCCAATCTAAAGCATCAAATTCCAATCCAAATCCTCAAATGCCACTTAAAACATTGCATTTATATGTAAATAATGTATACCCTGTTCATTTATGTAACTGTATTTGTAACTTGTAACCATGTATTATTTGTTTTTCTCTGTGCCCAGGACATACTTGAAAACGAGAGGTAACTCTCAATGTATTACTTCCTGGTAACATATTTTATAAATAAATAAATTTACATTATAGAAGTATACTATGTAATCCAAGAAATTCACCATCAATCAATTTACATACATTAATTACATCCCAAAACAATTAAAATACCATCCATACCAATTACACAATTAACTATAGCAACCATTAAAGAGAACAAGTTACCATCATACAAAATAGGACACCAAAAATTAAAATATACAAAAGCAATCCTCACCATTACCTAAAGTACAGCATAGAAGCCCAAAAATTACATCTATCTAATTATAAAATACATTGAACACACACCTATGCATAGCAGCATAGCCAAAATCATTTAACATAGTGCAAATCAATCTTTTCAAACACTATCATTTCTTACCCTGTATGTATATATCTCTCTAGACATACATACATAAATACATACAGTGGCAAGAAATGATGTACAATAAAAAAAACACATGTAAAAAGCAACAAAAAAAAAAGTAACATAAAATACATTTCTTTAGTTCACTTACCATTACTTGACCCACTCACCGACTCCCATTGAACAGCTTACTCACGAACCAATCCACGAACAGGAACCCATAAAATGATAAACTTTAAAATAATAAATCCAAACAATACACGGGTCTTCTACTTGTAATCCATCTTCATCTGTATTCTTCTTTTCTTCAGCTGTGGCTCTCTTCCGGGGTCTTCTTCCCGTCTGCTGCCATGCCCTGGTCTTCTTCTTCGGGAGGTCCTTCCTCCTAGGCGTGTGGCTTCAAAATGAGATGACATAGGCTTTTAAAGGCCTATGACGTCACATTTTCGTCATGGTTTCCACGGCCCTGATTGGGCCGTGAAAACCATGTGTTTTGGCCGATACAAAAAAAAATGATGACGTCACCTAAAGGCAATGAAAGCACAGCCAATCAGAATGGATTTCCTTCAATTGCCTTTAAGATGATGTCATGAAAAGAAACATGGCCGGCCTCACATGGTACAGTAGCCAATCAGAGCGTGGGAAGTCTATCCCTACTCTGATTGGCTCTAGTACCATGTGACAGGCTTTCACTGACGTCATATCTGTTCTCCCCCAAACCTCTGTCACATGGTGTACTAGAGCCAATCAGAGTTGCCACTGTATGTATTTATGTATGTATGTCTAGAGAGATATATTCATACAGGGTAAGAAATGATAGTGTTTGAAAAGCTTGATTTGCACTATGTTAAATGATTTTGGCTATGCTGCTATGCATAGATGTGTGTTCAATGTATTTTATAATTAGATAGATGTAATTTTTGAGCTTCTATGCTGTACTTTAGGTCATGGTGAGGATTGCTTCAGTATATTTTAATTTTTGGTGTCCTACTTTGTATGATGGTAACTTGTTCTCTTTAACGGTTGCTATAGTTAATTGTGTAATTGGTATGGATGGTATTTTAATTTTTTTGGGATGTAATTAATGTATGTAAATTGATTGATGGTGAATTTCTTGGATTACATAGTATACTTCTTTTGATGTAATGATATTTTCTTTGGAATATTGTATTGTTAACATTGATTTGCTGCGTCTACAGTGGCGACATCCTTTATTCTAACTCGGCTAGCTCCGCGAATTTCAGATTATCCTGGTTATGTGCGGTTTTGTGTCTTTTTCGTCCGGAGTGAATTGCGTTATTTTCGCGCCCGTGATTTAAGCATTTTATTCTCGCTGTCTGCAATACTGCAATACCGTGTAAAAACTCATGGGGGCGTTTGAGAGCTGTTGTTAGAAACCATACACTGTTTCATTGCATATACTTACCTGCCCTGTTAGAGGGTATAGAGCTACAGTAGCCTAGAATTTATTTGGGATACATACTCCTTTTTGGTCTACCCTTCTTCCCTTCCTCCACCTTATTTTTAATTCGCCGCTAACATAGTATTTGGGTTCCAGGTTTCTGCTCATTCTGACTTAGCCGCGCTGGTTTGAAACGGCTTTCTCCGCCATTACAATCAATGATTTATTTATTATTTATTTATAAAATATTTTACCAGGAAGTAATACATTGAGAGTTACCTCTCGTTTTCAAGTATGTCCTGGGCACAGAGTAAAACAAATAATAATATATAAGAATATTATGAGATGTCCTTGGCTGAACATGCTAAGAGTTACATATGTGTATTCGTGGGACTTACCCGCAACTAACGGTTACAGACACCTGGTGTTTAGCCGGTCCTAACATATACTAAGATCCAGATATTAATATCTCTCTTATTTCTAGTACTACATGGTAATATTTAGTCTCATTGGGAGCGTCACGCGGGCCAGAATGTATTAATATGTCTCGCGTGCCAGTAAGTAATACTAAACTGAAGTTATGAAGTTATTTAGATAGGGAAAAGCAGTTTTTAAACGTCCTTGGGTGGGATCAGTTTTACTCTGAGGAAAACTGTCAACTTCAACGCTGATTTATGAGAGGGGCTGGGTTTAGGTTGTGTTCAAAGGGAAATAATTGTATAAGAACCAGGCTCAGCCTATGGCTATTGTCTTTCATGTTTTTCGTGTCTTGGGATGATGAATATTGCTGTATGAACTGCCAGTCCAGATGTGACTGTTTCATCATTTCCATCTTTAAGTAAGTGTCTATATTTTGCCTGTTATTTGTATATCTCGTGTGTTCACCTTTATCAAGGAATAAATTATATTTTATCATATCTAAGTCTCGTCCCAGTTCAACTCAGTTATATATATATTTATTATATTTTATATATATTTGGTGTATTATTAATAGCCTGTCACAAAGCTCCCGTCACAGGCTTATTAATAAATGATAGGACCTTCCTCGCCGGCGTGACCCTTTCTCGTCGCCATTACTGGTCAGACCCTGTTGGGGTCAAGTGAGAGGGTTCCTAACATCTAGGGGCAAAATGAATTTAATTTCTAGGTGCCCTAGAACAGAAGTTCCCATGCCAATTGGCCGTGAACTTGACCGAGGCCCTAGTTCCCACGCCAATTGCGCGATTACCCTGACTCCGTTCTGTTGCCACGAGAGGGTCGCTATTTGCCATGCAATCCTGCCTGAACTAGCACTACATGGTGACCGAATCTGAGCCCTCTACGTTGAACAGAACCGGAGTTATGGGTTCCAGGTTTCTGCTCATTCTGACTTTGCCGTTTCAAAGCAGCGCGGCTTTCTCCGCCATTACGGTAAATGATAGGACCCTCCTCGCCGGCGTGCCCCTTTCTCGTCGCCATTACTGGTCGGACCCTGTTGGGGTCAAGTGAGGGGGTTCCTAACATCTATAGGCAAAATTAATTTTATTTCTAGGTCCCTAGAACAGAAGTTCCCACGCCAATTGCCCTAGTTCCCACGCCAATTGCACGATCATTGCTCTTTTTTGACAATGTTGCCGATCTTGTGGCTTTGCGGTCTGGCAGTAAAAAACAGTGCAGCAAGCCTCGACATTTGTTACACTGTCAAAGGAGCAAATGGAAACAATGTAAGACAAATCAACATGTTATTTTATTGGTGGAGTCAGTACAAAAACATTTATTTACAAATACTGTACAATGTTGAAACATTTTAAGTGCACAGCAATTCAAAACATCAACAGGTATATGGTTTACTGCTACAGTACATGTGTGAAAACATTTGTCAGTCAGTATGGTTTACAGTCACATGTTTTAAATACAATACATTTTTTAATATCTTTAAAATATAAATATATAAATATAATTTAAAAAATTCAGTTCTGTGGGTCTGAGCAGGTTGAAATTGCACCAGTACAGTCCTAGAGGGCAGCAAACAGGGCAGGTTTTCAGGGCAACCTTGAAAACCATGCCTGTTTGCGTCCCTCAGGGACTGGAGTCGTGCATGTCCTGTGTAAAAAAACACACAACAACGCTTTGCTCATTTTCTGTAGTTACTGTAGTCATTGTGTTTTTAATCCATCCCTAGCCAAGCGTCAATCGGCTGACTGCGCCTGCGTGTCCTTTTAGAGATGGGAGCTTGCTGCTTACAGTGCATGAGTCAAACTACCCTACCAACCCCCTCTCTCCACAGAGTCAGAGTCGTTAATATTAATTAATAATATATATACTGTATGTAGAAAATCTACTGTTTGTTTTTGGTGAGGCACAGGGAGTTAAAGTGACTTGCTTTTTATGAACTGTATTTGGGGGTTGTATTTGGGGGTTTATTGATCATATTATTATGATGAACTGCCTTTTGAAATTACAGTACTGTTAACTATTTTAGCCACACACCTCCAGAGTCATTCATTTTCTGCAGTTACTTTAGTCATTGTGTTTTTAATCCGTCCCTAGCCAATCGTCAATCGGCTGACTGCGCCTGCGTGAACTCTAATCCTTTTAGAGATGGGAGCTTGCTGCTTATAGCGCATGAGTCACCCTACCCTACCAACCCCCTCTCTCCACAGAGTCAGAGTCGTTAATCTTCTGAATATTGCCATTGTGTTCTTAATCCGCCCATAGCCGAGCGACAAAGCTCAGTGCGCTCGCGTGTAATCACACCATCGCCCCCCCCCCCCAACCCTTAGAGGCTTTTGGAAAATCCCCTCTCGAATTTGAAATGTAATTGTAAATGTAAATCTGATGTGCACAGCATTGGGAGAATTGAGAGTAAAAAAAACCATTAACTGATTCATGTTGTTTTGTCATTCATTCTTATACTGTCGGGGGGGGGGGGGTGATTGTTGTTAATGATTATGATTAGCAGGAAAGTGAATAAATATTTATTTTATTTTGTCAGGACCCAAAAAATACAAATATAAAAATAATCATGAATAATACATACTGCAGCCTTTATTAAATTCTTCTGGCAGATTGAAATCGCAGAAACATTTATAAAACATTTGTAAAACATGGAGATACATGAAAAATGGACATTTATATGAATAGTAATTAATAATATACATACTGTATATAGAAAAACTACTGTTTGTTTTTGGTGCCTGAGGCGCAGGGAGTTAAAGTGACTTGATTTTTATGTACTGTATTTAGGGGTTGTATTTGGGGGTTTATTGATCAAATTATTATGATGAACTGCCTTTTGAAATTACAGTACTGTTAACTATTTTAGCCACACACCTCCAGAGTCATTCATTTTCTGCAGTTACTTTAGTCATTGTGTTTTTAATGCGTCCCTAGCCAAGCGTCAATCGGCTGACTGCGCCTGCGTGTACTCTAATCCTTTTAGAGATGGGAGCTTGCTGCTTACAGCGCATGAGTCACCCTACCCTACCAACCCCCTCTCTCCACAGAGTCAGAGTCGTTAATCTTCTGAATATTGCCATTGTGTTCTTAATCCGCCCATAGCCGAGCGACAAAACTCAGTGCGCTCGCGTGTAATCACACCCCCCCCCCAACCCTTAGAGGCTTTTGGAAAATCCCCTCTCGAATTTGAAATGTAATTGTAAATGTAAATCTGATGTGCACAGCATTGTGAGAATTGAGAGTAAAAAAAACATTAACTGATTCATGTTGTTTTGTCATTCATTCTTATACTGTCGGGGGGGTGTGTGGTTGTTTTCAATGATTATGATTAGCAGGGAAGTGAATAAATATTTATTTTATTTTGTCAGGACCCAAAAAATACAAATATAAAAGTAATCATTAATATTACATAATGCAGTCTTTATTAAGTTCTTTTGACAGATTGAAATTGGATAAACATTTAGAAAACATTTGTAAAACATGGGGAAGCATGAATAATGCACATTTATAAGAATATTATTTAATAATATATACTGTAATGTACTGTATAATATATATACTGTATACTGTATATACTGTATAGTAATATTATTTTTCCCTTCTTTATCTTTTCCTCATTCTGTCTACAGTACAGTAGTTCATTGAGAACCCACAGAAGACCATTCTGCCTACAAACCCACGGAAGAACATTCTGCCTAACAGTGAGTAAATTCGCTCCCTTTTACACCGCAACAATCCTAGTCAATGTGTTAGGCTGGACACTAGCAAGTGTGAGCATTCACCATTCAAGAGGTGGTACTCTTCCAGTTTATTGATGTTCATTGGATTCGGTGTTGTTACTCTGTAGATGGTCACTTTATACTGCACCGACACACTTTATTCGAGCAAATACCCGGTATGTACCTGGCAGATACCTGGAATGTGCCGCTCCTAACCTCTGACAAGCCCCGTTGCATTTGCCTTCCCAGCCTGGGTTCATGCCTGGCTGATGGGCGGCTGATCTGTTAAATGATAATGATTAGGATTTAATAGGCTGCAATGCTTCGCGTGTCTACAAGATGGCATAAATTCATGAATTGTAATGCAGTTTATATATATATACTGTGCAGTATTGCAGCCAGCGGGAATAAAATGCTTCAATCCCTGCTTGGAAAATAACTCAATGCACTCGGGCAGAAAACAGTCACAAACCTCAATACACCCGGGTATACCCGAATTCGTGGGACTAGCCAAGCTCGAATAAAGTGTGTCGCCAGTGTAGTGTGGGACACTTCAAGTACACAATTTATGGTAATTATGTCGTTATAAGCCTGGCAGCTTTTTGGTAGAGCACCATATAGCTTTTTTCTGTTCATTGAGAGAGGAGAGGTTTTGTGTACATCATTACTGCTGTTTAGATACTGTACATTTTACTGTACAAACAGATTAGACTGGACACAAAAACCCACCTCCCCCCAGGCCACCCGTTTTTTCCTGAAACGACAAGAAAACAAAAAGTGAGTGCAGTTACTGTACTGAAATATGTGCGTACTGTATTATGGCATTGTGTGATGTGTAGAACTACTGTAGGTGGCTGGTGCTGCTTTCTCTGGAAAGAAAAAAAATTGAGCAGTTAGTAGGCAGTTACTGTAGTACTGTCAAACTAGTCTACTGTATACTGGAACTACTGTATACTCTGACTACTGTTAAATTCTATGTACTGTAACCTGATGGCTGGTGCTGCTCTCTCTGTAAAGAAAAAACTAACTACTGTATACTCTGACTATCTGGAAAGAAAAAATCTGTGCCATACTTACCTGTATCATACTGTACTTACAATACTACAGCACAGTACTACTTTCCTGATGCTTGCCCATTACGCGCGATGACAATGGGCAACACAGTGGCAATATGGTCTATATATTTATTGCAGCGTTCCACGGTGAGTACATCGTTCCAAAAACTCATTATGCCTTTCAACAACTCGTCCTTTTTGGAGGGTTTTGCCACTTTCCGGATATGGTCCTTCAACTGATGCCAGACCATTTCGATCGGATTGAAGTCTGGCGATCTGTCATTGGAAAAAAAGGACAATTGGTTTAAAAGCTAAAAACAGTGGGGAACAAAAATGGGACACGATCTACTGCACTTACTCCGCTGGCGTCTTCACCCAGTTGATGCCGCGCTCAAGGATATGCGCCGTTGACGCGGTGTTCTTCGGATCATTGTCCTGGTAGAAGCGGTGACCATTGGGGAACTCGCGTGTGATGTATTGCACTATCTCGGGCACAATGTTGTCTTGGAAGAAAGCTTTATTCATGATTCCTATAGCAAGAAAAGAAAAGTGCTCAAAAAACTGCACAATAGTACAGTACAGTGCATACAGTAAGGCAACACTAGTAAAGTACAGTAAAGTACAGTGCATTAGGCGACATTATATTTGATACATTCAAAGATGACAATGCAACCCGGTCAACGCATAGAGATGGCACCCCACACATGCAGCTTCACAGGGTGTTTTGGCCGCGGCTTCAAAGATATGCAGCCTTTTTTGTGGAATGCAAAGCTTGCAAATCTCTCCAGCGACACAGTAGACTCTACAGTGAAGATGCAATCCTGGAAAGTCTCCCCACTGTCGATCCATGCCTGGGCCTGGACCACCCTTTTGATTTTGTTTGCTTCCCCGTATCATAGGGTATGCTCTGTAATGACAAGGAATAAAAAAAATTAGCGGCACAGTACAGTACAGTTTGCTAAACAACACTTTTACAGTACCTCCTGTACTGTCCAGTACTAACCTCACACGTCCATATTTCCATCCAATGCTACGTCTCATCTTCTTTATGCTGCTCTCGGATACAGTCAGATTGTGCTTTTCCTGCAGAGTGTTTTTAACCCTTAATGCACTCCTCTCATCATTCTCCTCACTTATTTTGTCCCCTAGAAGAGTTGTCTCCCTACAATGTAAAGAAAATATATTGTTTTATTAATATGCAGCAATATAAAATGTATATAAATATAATGTTGTAATATAAATATAAATATACCAAAAATATATACTGCTGTAATATAAATATAAATATACAACCTATATATACCGTTGTACGATAAATAGAAATATACAAAAAATGTATACTGTTGTACTATAAATATTAATATACAAAATATATATACTGTTGTACTATAAATATAAATATACAAAATATATACTGTTGTCATATAAATATACATCCTATATATACCGTTGTACCATAAATAGAAATATACAAAAAATGTATACTGTTGTACTATAAATATAAATATACAAAATATATATACTGTTGTACTATAAATATAAATATACAAAATATATATACTGTTGTCATATAAATATAAATATACATCCTATATATACCGTTGTACGATAAATATAAATATACAAAAAATGTATACTGTTCTACTATAAATATAAATATACAAACTATGTTGTAAAATAAATCAACAGAAATAACAACAGTATTACCGTAGATACAGAACTGTACTGTAGATGTACTGTACTGTATGAACAGTACAGTACGTACAGTTTTCTATATTTTTTTTTTGTTAAGTTTCATAAATATACTTACGCGTTAGTTACCCTTGGTGCCCTTTTGCATTCTCTGTTTTTTCCGTGTGCATGATAGCTCACGGTGGTTGCTGGCACAACGAGGTCAGAGGCAGCTAACCAGCGCTGGATAGCAGCAATTCGGTGTCCGCTCGTGTACATCTCCTTAATTCGCATGCTGAGCTCCTTTGAAATCTTTTTAACAGGCATTGCTGTGAGTAGAAAGAAATACAAACACAAGAATGTATATTTGATATTTAGTCGATGTGTATTCTATGTGCAGTCAATACACAAAATGGATGTTGTATTTATATGGTAATGACTCACATTAGAGTACGCCCACTTTCAACACCTGTACCTGGTCGCCATGCATAAAAGGTTACACACTTTGCATAGCCCACCACTCCATGATCTTTATCTGAACTTGCCCTTGTCCAGATACTGCATTGTGCCACCTGCTTCCATGGAGCAACCCCGATCCTATGGACGCAGGAACCCACTCGCCTCTGCCGTGCCTGTCAAGCTGAAAAAGCGAAAGGCGGCAGCCGTTTCCACGCCAAGGCCAAAGCAACAGGCTAAGGCCAATAAAGAAAACCTTCTGCTGACCCCAAAGGCTAAGGGTTTTCTTAGACGTAAGCCTCATTATGTGAAGAAGATATATGGTGATGTACTCTAGACGCAAAACGAATGGCAGCCAAACCATCGAACCCGCAGACCACTTCCTACCATACGCTTCGACGACTCTGCTGTAGCTGTCCCGGAAATCTTCAGCCCGTCTTCTCCACCCCCATCTTCTCCGGTTCCATCCGACGACGCTGCCGCCTCTGAAATCCACGGGTCACTGTTTCCTTTGCTCTTGGACGACTCTGCTTCTCGCCCGGAAATCCAAAGGTCACTTTCTCCATCCCTCTTCGACGACCCTGCCGCTTCTCCTCTACCGGGTATCCACAGGTCACCTTCTCCACTCTTCCTCGATGTTGATGCCGCTTCTGTCCATGGAACCCCCATCTCATCCTCCGTTGCACCCATCCCCTCAGATGTCCAGACGCCATGCACAAGAAGCAGCTCGTTAGACCGGATGCTGAATGGGATAAGTGTGGATCTCCCCGGGAATTCTATTGTGCTAGCAAAGATAGATCTGCTTCTGGAGACAATGTTAAACGTGGAGCAACGGATGCTACAAATGGATCAACGGATGGATCGACGGATGGAGAAGATAGAGGCTGACAGAGCGGGCATACATTATTTGCTCGGTGCTAATGCCTCTGTTTCCCTGACACCGGAGCAGGGGGGTGACATGGATGTGATGAATGGGACCTTCGACCCCCTTCCATCACCAAGTGCACCCCCTCCACCAGAAGATGTAGTGTACATGTATGCCGTTGAGGAGGACATGACAACCCCGTCAAGACCACGCCAGGAGACAACACGGCGACCACGACTGGAGGAAAGCTTCCTCCCAGACAACCTACCATCGCCCGTCGCCTCAAGCACACCCGCACCCAAAATACCTACACCCGCTCGCATCGAAACGGTGCCCGACATCACCCTGTGCGATCTGCCACCGAAACTCAGGGAGAAGTATAGGGTGATGAGTGCTGGTGTACCCCACAAGTATGCCTTGTTCATATTTAAGCACCATGTTCCCTACTCTTTGTACTGCGACTGGGCCTTCAAAGTGAACTACGATGGGTTTCGCGTAAAAAAGGCGCTTCCTGCCAATTTAAGGAACAACATTCGGGATGAAATGCGGCGCTTTTATCAAATTACAGATCCTGTAATGAAAGGCGTTCGAGACTGCATTAATGGCGTTTTGCGCCATGCAAGGCATCGGCCATGGATGGACAATGTGGAGGACTTTCAGTGAGACCACACTGTTGTGCTGAACTGTATTGTACTGTACATGTTTTGCCCTACAGTACCTGCTATACTTAAACAAAGGAGATGTTGTTGTGTGTTTTTTTTACACAGGACATGCACGACTCCAGTCCCTAGGGGCCGAAAACAGGCACGGATTTCAAGGTTGCCCTGAAAACCTGCCCTGTTTGCTGCCCTCTAGGACTGTACTGTCGATGTTTTGAATTGCTGTGCACTTAAAATGTTTCAACATTGTACAGTATTTGTAAATAAATGTTTTTGTACTGACTCCACCAATAAAAGAACATGTTGATTTGTCTTACATTGTTTCCATTTGCTCCTTTGACAGTGTAACAAATGTCGAGGCTTACTGCACTGTTTTTTTACTGCCAGACCGCAAAGCCGCAAGATCGGCAACATTGTCAAAAAGAGCAATGATCGCGCAATTGGCATGGGAACTAGGGCAATTGGCGTGGGAACTTCTGTTCTAGGGCACCTAGAAATAAAATTCATTTTGCCCCTAGATGTTAGGAACCCCCTCACTTGACCCCAACAGGGTCCGACCAGTAATGGCGGCGAGAAAGGGTCACGCCGGCGAGGAGGGTCCTTTCATTGACCGTAATGGAGGAGAAAGCCGCGCTGCTTTGAAACGGCAAAGTCAGAATGAGCAGAAACCTGGAACCCATAACTCCGGTTCTGTTCAACGTAGAGGGCTCAGATTCGGTCACCATGTAGTCCTAGTTCAGGCAGGATTGCATGGCAAATAGCGACCCTCTCGTAGCAACAGAACGGAGTCAGGGTAATAGCGCAATTGGCGTGGGAACTAGGGCCTCGGTCAAGTTCACGGCCAATTGGCGTGGGAACTTCTGTTCTAGGGCACCTAGAAATAAAATTAATTTTGCCCATAAATGTTAGGAACCTGGCACTGTATACTGTAGAACACATACAATGTAAATGATACTGTACATGTAGAATAAATGCATAGTTTTATTTTTGGGGTTTATTACACAGTATACTGTTCGGCCGGAACAAGGGCAAAAAAACTGTAGACGTGGGGTTTTAAATCCGATTCAGCAATGTGCAGGCATTGTCACACAACGCAATATTATCCATCGAAATCCCCCCATTAGCCGTTTTCTTTTCTGAGGAAAAATAAAAATAAAAGTTTTAATGTACAGTAATGGTCACCCCCCTAAAGAAGTACCCAGCCAGCCCCACCAATAATTTTCTCCTGTTCACACCAATACCCTCCAACAAATTGTGGCTCAATACGATGAAAACAGGGATTGCTACATAACCTTTTCCTTATTGCACACTTCCACGTATGAAGAGTTGGCGAAAATTTGTAAAAGTCATAGTTTTTGATAAAATACTGATAAATTTGAACAACTGTTGCCATCTTATCTTCTGTTGCATTAATCGCGGCCCATATCAAATACGCATAACTTCTATCGGGTTTTTGGAAAGCGGGCTGCACTTGAACACTCATGGCGGGCGGGTCTCTGGAGAATACTGTAACCGAAACTGGTCTTTGTCTTTCTTTAATATGAAAAGCCTAAATTGATACATTTTGGCAACCTCTTCCTTCAGTTACAATAGCACACTGTGGTACAGTATCTTTTTTAAACGAAACACCTGCAAGCCGACACATTACTGAAGCGCATGCGCATTACAATTCATGAATATCTGCCATCTGGCAGACACGCGAAAGCATTGCAGCCTATTAAATTTGAACCATTATCAATAAGCCCATCAACCGCGCATCAGCCGGGCATGACCCGTGGCTGAGAACGCAAAATGAATGCGGCATGCGCCAGGTGAAGAGCGTCGCATTCCAGGTACAAGCCAGGGAAAAACCGGTGATTTGTTAGAATAAAAGCTGCCGCAGCAGTACATGATGCTTACATGTAATGCAGCATGTATATGATGTAAATGCAATGTTTTAAGTGGCATTTGAGGCTTTGGATTGGAATTTGATGCTTTAGATTGGATTATTACATTTGATTTGTTTAGGAAATAGCATAGTATTTCATTGAGGATGTTAGGGATAAATGGTATTTATATTGGAGCATGTTTTTGTTAACCCTGAGACATTTATTTGTATATTGGTTCATCATGTGTGTATATATATATCTATATATATATACATATATATAGATATATATATAGATATATATACATGTAGAGGTATCAGTACCGTGTTAGCCGAGCTTCAATAATCAAAAAATAAATAGATGATACCGTTCTGTGGCTAACGAAATGCTTTTATTTGTGCGAGCTTTCGAGATACACTGATCTCTTCTTCCGGCGATGTTACAATGAATGAAGCAAGGATTACTTAAAAACAGTGTCTCTTGGAATGTTATCTGTGTTGGTCCTTCCCCCGGTGTGGATGAGATTTAAGGCTGGAGGTGTCAAAGGGTAACTGAAAGCAAGTGAAGAAAGAGTGTGTATGTGTATCAGTGTGAATAAAAATGAATGGAGAGCCCACAGTATAAACAGTGCTCTACACTAGGTGTGTGTGGAGTGAGATGGGATATGAATGGTGTGGGTGGGTGTGGAAATGTGAGAGTTTGTAGCACAACTAAAAGTGTGTGTGGATACTATGTGGTCCCTATTGGTGTATAGGGATGGAAAAATAAGGAGTATTAGTATGTGTGAGAGACAGCTGTGTGTGCATACATATAGCACAGTATGTACATACATGGCCTTTAGCGCTCATGGGAAGAGAGTTCGCTAGTGTCAGTAATGACTCATAAAATTTCGATCTCTGTTTAGGCCACTGCTAAGTGTCCCGAACAGTTGCATAAATATATATATAGAGAGAGTGTACCTGTTCCGGTTTGGAAGAGGTGTTTCAGCGGGCACCACGAGGCAGGAAAAACGTAGCAAATGCTGGACTGTGCTGTAAAGTGTTCCTTTATTGAAGCATAGTTAAAAAGAGGGGGGAAAAAGGATGCCCCTGCACCTCTAACGCGTTTCACCCAAGCATGGGCTTGTTAGGAACCCCCTCACTTGACCCCAACAGGGTCCGACCAGTAATGCAGCGAGAAAGGGTCACGCCGGCGAGGAGTGTCCTATCATTGACCGTAATCGGCGGAGAAAGCCGCGCTGCTTTGAAACGGCTAAGTCAGAATGAGCAGAAACCTGGAACCCATAACTCCGGTTCTGTTCAACCTAGAGGGCTCAGATTCGGTCACCATGTATTCCTATTTCAGGCAGGATTGCATGGCAAATAGCGACCCTCTCGTGGCAACAGAACGGAGTAAGGGTAATGGTAAAGTTTAGGTTTCTGCCTTTGACTTGCATGGCAGAAAAATCCACTTTTGTAATGTGCTTTTAAACTGTATTTTTGTATCTCCGGTTCCGGGGGACGTGGAAGGCTGATATTTGGCCACTATGGCAAGGGTACTTCCGCATGAGGACCAGGCAAATTTCAACCTGCTCAGACCCACAGGACGGATTATTTTAAATTATATTTATATATTTATACAGTATATTTATACTGTATTTTAAAGATATAAAGAATGTATTGTATTTAAAACATGTGACTGTAAACCATACTGACTGACAAATGTTTTCACACATGTACTGTACTGTAGCAGTAAACCATACACCTGTTGATGTTTTGAATTGCTGTGCACTTAAAATGTTTCAACATTGTACAGTATTTGTAAATAAATGTTTTTGTACTGACTCCACCAATAAAAGAACATGTTGATTTGTCTTACATTGTTTCCATTTGCTCCTTTGACAGTGTAACAAATGTCGAGGCTTACTGCACTGTTTTTTTACTGCCAGACCGCAAAGCCGCAAGATCGGCAACATTGTCAAAAAGAGCAATGATCGCGCAATTGGCATGGGAACTAGGGCAATTGGCGTGGGAACTTCTGTTCTAGGGCACCTAGAAATAAAATTCATTTTGCCCCTAGATGTTAGGAACCCCCTCACTTGACCCCAACAGGGTCCGACCAGTAATGAGGCCGGGCTGCACACACCCGCCTTTCCCCATTATCACCCAGCTACAAGCACTTCCATGCAGCAAGGATTTGGGAAATGACATGCAATGAGCACACAGTGTCCACTTTTTGCCTCAATAACCGTTTAACATGGTTCCATATAGGCTAAGCTGGCTGCATGGTCACAGCTTTGAGCACAGCCAGGGTTACAGGTTGGGGTGAAGGTGCATACCCAGAAAACCACCCACAGCAGCGTTTCGACCTTGATGGGTCTCATCAGTGTGGGGGTTGATTTTACTGGGGAATGCAAGAGAAGAGAGGCTATGGATAGGCTAAACCATATACTAAGTTAAGTATATGGTGAGTAAAAAAAGTGACAAAAACCATGACAGGAGAGCAAATAGGCAAATAAGCTGTATGCTACGCGAGGCTTAGGCAGGTCTGCAACCGCCTTTCCCCATTATCACCCAGCATTACAGCACTTCCACTTGCCCGCAAGGGATTCTGGGAAATGACAACAAATGACCACACAGTGTACTTTTGCCCCTCAATAACCGTTTTAAAAAGGGTTCCCTATAGGCTTAGCTTGCCTGGCATGGTCGCAGCCTGAGCACAGACAGGGTTAAGGTGCATTACCCAGAAAACCACCCCACAGACAGCTTGTTTTGACCTTGATGGGTCTCATTCAGTGTGAGGGTTTGATTTTTACTGGGGAATGCAAGAGCACAGGAGAAAGACCCGAGGGATGGGATAGGCTTTAAACCTAATACTAGTAAGTTATGGTGAGTAAAAAAAGTGACCAAAAAACCCTGCCACAGGAGAGCAAATATGCAAAATTAAAGCTTGTATGGCTCATTGCTGATTAGGCAGCGTTGCAACCCCGCCTTTCCCCATTATCACCCAGCATACAGCACTTCCACTGCACGCAAGCGGGATTCTGGAAATGACATGCAAATGAGCCCACAGTGTCATTTTTGCCTCAATAACAATTTTTAACATGGTTACCTATCGCGCTACGCCATTGCTGCATGGTACAGTTTTGAACCAACCAGCCAGGGTGTTGTTTAACGGTTGGCATACACAGGGATGGAACAACCACCCAACAGGAAAGCTGTTTCGACTTTGATGGGTCTTCATCAGTGTGGGGTGGATTTTAATTGGAAGCAATGCACAAGAGAAGAGACTAGGGATAGGCTAAACCATAATTACCTGAGTTAAGTGTATGGTGAGTAAAAAAAGTGACAAACCACAAAAAACCCTCCAAAGGAAAAGGCAAATATGCCAATATAGATGTATGCTCATCTAACAGGTCTTATTAGACAGAAATCTGCAACCCCGCCTTTCCCAATATCACCCAGCATACAGCACTTCCACTGCAAGCAGGGTCTGGGGAACATGACATGCAAATGAGCACACAGTGTCATTTTTGCCCTCAATAACAATTTTGAAATGGGTCCCTATAGGCTTAAGCTTTGCTGCATGGTCACAAGCTTTGAGCACAGCCAGGGTGTTAAGGTGCATACCCAGAAAACAAACCCACGACAGGCTTGGTAGGAACTGAACTGTATATATAATGTAGATATAGAATATATATATACACAAATGATGAACCAATATAAAAATAAATGTCTCAGGGGGGGAAAAACAACAGTCAAGCGAGAAAAACGCGATGATAAGAAAAAGGACGAAATAAAAGAAGCAGACAAGGACCAAGAAACAAGAGAGATTGAATGAAAAAACATACTAGGAAATGTAAATTAATCAAAGACGTAAAGAATAAATATTCCAATCCAAATCCTACAATGCCACTTAAAACATTGCATTATATGTAAATTAAGTTACCCCTTTTCAGTTTAGTAAAGGGGATGGAGTGTGGGGGAAATGTGGGAATCGTAAACATGTATTATTTGTTCGACTTACTCTGTGCCCATGGACATACTTGGAAACGAGAGGTAACTTCTCAATGTATTACTTCTGGTAACAGATTTATAAATAAATAAATTACATTTAGAAGTTATACTATGTAATCCAAGAAAGAAAATTCACCATTCCATCAAGTACATACATTAATACATCCCAAAAACAATTTAAAATACCATCCCCCATACAATTACACAATTAACTTAGCAAACCATTAAAGAGAACAAGTAACATCAACAAAATAGGACCACCACCAAAATTAAAAATACACAAAAGCAATCCTCACCTTACCTAAAGTACAGCATAGAAGCCCACAAAAAAGTTACCATCTATCTAATTATTAAAAGAATTGAACACAACTATGCATAGCAGCTAGCAAAATCATTAACAAGTTGCAAATCAAATCTTTTCAACACTATCAGTTTTACCGTATGTTTATATCTCTCTAGACATACATACTTAAATACATACAGTGGCAGGAAATGATGTACCAATAAAAAAAAAACATGTAAAAAGCAACAAAAAAAAAAAGTAAAATAAACATACCATTTCCTTTCACGCCTAGTCACTTACCATTACTTGACCCACTCACCGACTCCCATTGACAGCTTACTCCGAACCCAATCCACGAAACAGGAACCCATTAAATGATAAAACTTTAAAATAATAAAACAGACCCATACACAATACACGGGTCGTCTACTGTAATCCATCTTCATCTGTAGTTATTCTTTTCTTCAGCTGGGGATCTCTTCCGGGGGTCTCTCTTCCAGTCTGCGCCATTGCCTGGTCTTTCTCTTCGGGAGGTCCTCCTCCTAGGGCGTGGGGATTCAAAATGAGATGAATAGGCTTTTAAAGGCCTATGACCACATTTCGTCATGGTTCCACGGCCCTGATTGGGCCGTGAAACATGTGTTTTGGCCGATACAAAAAAAAATTGATGGAAGTCACCTAATGAAAGGAAAGCACCAGGCCAATCCGAATGGATTCCTTCAATTGCATTTAAGATGATGTCATGAAAGAAACATGGCCGGCTCACATGGTACAGTAGCCCAATCAGAGGTGGGAAGTCTATCCCTACTCTGATTGGCTCTAGTACCCTGTGACAGGCTTTCACTGACGTCATATTGTTCTCCCACAAACCTCTGTTCACATAGGTGTCTGTAATAGAGCCAATCATGAGTTGAGTTGCCACTGTATTATTATGTATGTAGTTAGAGAGATTATTCATTACAGGGTAAGAAATGATAGTGTTTGAAAGGTCTTTGACTACTGTAACAGTGATTTGGTATGCTGCTATGCATAGATGTGTGTTCAATGTATTTATATCGAAGATGTATTTTTGAGTTCTATGCTGTCTTTAGGTCATGGTGCGGATGGATTGCTCAGTATATTTTAATTGTTGGTTGTCCTACTTTGTAGATGGTAACTCGTTCTCTTTAACGGTGGCTATAGTTATTGGATTGGTATGATGGTATTTTTAAAAATTTGTTTTGGGATGTAATTAAGGTATGTTAAATTGATGATGGTGACTTCTTGGATTACATTAGTGACTTCTTTTGATTGTAGTGATATTTTTCTTTGGAAATATTGTAGTGCGAACATTGATTTGCTTGAGTCTACCACGTGGCCGAACATCCTTTATTCTTAACCTCAGGCATAGCTCGCGAATTTCAGATTATCCTGCGTTATGTGCGGTTTTGTGTCTTTTCGTCCGCGAATGTGAATTGCGTTATTTTCGCGCCGTGATTTAAGCATTTTATTCTCGCTGTCGGCAATACTGCAAATACCGTGTAAACACTCATGCGGGGCGTTGGAGGGCTGTTGTTAGAAACCATACACTGTTTCATTGCATAGACTTACCTTGCACTGTTAGAGGGTTATAGAGCTACAGTAGCCTAGAATTATTTGGGATACATACTCCTTTTGGTTACCCTCTTCCTTCCTCCACTTATTTTTTAATTCGCCGCTACACATAAAGTAAAAAAATATTTGGGTTCCAGGTTCGCTCATTCTGACTTAGCCGCGCTGGTTTGAAACGGCTTATCTACGCCATTACAATCAATGATATTTATTATTTATTTTAAAATATTTAACCAGGAAGTAAACATTGAGAGGTTACCTCTCGTTGCAAGTATGGTCCTGGGCACAAGAGTAAAAAAAAATAATAATATATAAGAAATAGTATGAGATGTCCTTGGATGAACATGCTAAGGTTACATATGTGATTCGTGGGACTTACCCGCAACTAAACGGTACAGACACCTGGTGTTTGTTAGCCGGGTCCTAAATTATACGAAGATCAGATTTTATATCTCTCTTATTTTAGTACTACATGGTAATACTTAGTCTCATTGGGAGCGTGCACGCGGCCAGCAGAAGGTATTAATCTGTCTCGCGTGCCAGTAAGTAATACTAAACGAAGTTATGAAGTATTTTTTAGATAGGGGAAAAGCAGAAGTAGTTTAAAAGTACTTGGGTGGGATCAGTTTTACTCTGAGGAAAACTGTCAACTTCAACGCTGACTTTATGAGAGGGGCTGGGTGGTTTAGGTTGGGTTCAAAGGGAAATAATGGTATAAGAACCAGGCTCAGCCTATGGTATTTTTATGTTGTGTCTGGGGATGATGAAATTGTGATGAACTGCCAGTCCAGATGTGACTGTTGTCATCATTTATCTCTTTAAGTACTGTCTAGATTTTGCATCGTTATGTGTATATCTCGTGTGTTCACCTTTATCAAGAATAAATATATTATCATGACTAAGTCTCGTCCCAGTTCAACTCAGGTATATATATTTATTTATTTTAATATAATTTGGTGTATGTATTAATAGCCTGTCACAAAAGCTCCCGGTCACAGGTTATTAGTAAATGATAGGACCTTTCTCGCCGGGCGTGACCCTTTCTCGTCGCCATTAATGGTCAGGACCCTGTGGGGTCAAGTGAAGAGGTTTCCTAACATCTAGGGCAAAAGGAATTTAATTTCTAGTTGCCCTAGACAGAATCCCATTTGCCAATTGGCCGGAACTTGACCGAAGGCACTAGTTCCCGCCAATTGCTGCGATACAGACTCCGTTCTGTTGCCACGAGAGGCGCTATTGCCATGCAATCCTGCTGAACTAGCATACATGTGAGCCGATTGAGCCCTCCCTACGTTGAAAGAACCGGCGTTAGGGGTTCAGGTTTTCTGCTCATTCTGACATTATGCCGTTTCAAAGCAGCGCGGCCTTCTCCGCCAAGGACGGTAACTGATAGGGACCTACCTCGCCGGAGTGAACCTTTCTCGTCGCCATTCTGGTCGGACACCCGTTGGGCAAAGCAGTGAGGCGGTTCCTAACACTATAGGCAAAATATTTATTTCTAGGTCCTAGAACAGAAAGTTCCACGACAATTGCCCTAGTTCCCACGCCAATTGCACGATCATTGATCTTTTGTGACCAATGTTGCGATCTTGTGGCTTGCGGGTTGGAAGTAAAAAACAGTGCAGCAAGCCCGACATTTGACACTGTCAAAGGAGCAAATGGAAACAATGAAGACAAATCAAATGTTATTTTATTGGTGGAGTCAGTACAAAAACATTATTTACAAATATGTTACAATGTTATGACACATTTAAGGCCACGCAATTCAAAAACATAAACAGGTATATGGTTTACTGTACAGTACATGGTGTGGAAACATTTGTCAGTCCAGTAATGGTTTACAGGCACATGTGTTAAAACAATACATTTTTAAATCTTTAAAATATAAATATATAAATATATTTAAAAAATCAGTTTGTGGGTTGAGCAGGTTGAAATTGCACCAGTACAGTCTAGCGGGAAGCAAAACCAGGGAAGGTTTCAGGGACAACCTTTGATGAAACCATGCCTGTTTGCGTCATCAGGGGACTGGGCGTCGTGCATTGTCCTGTGTAAAAAAACACACAACAACGCTGTGCTCATTTGGCTGTAGTTACTTTTTTTGTAGTCATTGTGTTTTTAATCCATCCAGCAAGAGTCAATCGGCTGACTGCGAGCGTTCCTTTTAGAGAAGATGGAGCTTGTGCTTACAGGGCATGAGTCCAAACTACCCTACCAACCCCCCTCTATCCACAGAGTCAGAGTCGTTAATAATATTAATATATATACTGTATGTCAGAAAATCTAATGTTTGTTTTGGTGAGGCACCAGGGAGTTAAAGTTGACGTGCTTTTTATGACTGTATTTGGGGGTTGTATGGGGGGTTTATTGATCATATTATTTGATGAACTGCCTTGAAAAATTTTCCAGTACTGTTAAACTATTGTAGCCACACACCTCCAGAGAGTCTCATTTTCTGCAGTTACTTTAGTCATTGTGTTGTGAATCCGTCCCAGAATCGTCAATGGCGACTGCGCCTGCGTGAACTCTAATCCTTAGAGATGGGAGCTTGCTGTTATAGCGCATGAGGCACCCTACCATCCAAACCCCTCTCTCACAAGAGTCAGAGTCGTTAATCTTTGATTTGCCATTGTGTTCTTAAGCCGCCATTAGCCGAGCGACAAAGTTCGTGCGCTCGACGTGTATGTAATCACACCATCGCCCCCCCCCCAACCCTTAGAGGCTGTTTGGGAAAATCCCCTCTCGAATTTGAAATGTCATGGTAAATGTTAAATCTGGATGGCACAGCTTGGAGTTGAGAAGTAAAAAAAACCAATTAACGACTTCATGTTGTTTTGTCATCATTCGTATACTGTCGGGGGGGGGGGGTGATTGTGTTAATGATTATGATTAGAAGGAAAGTGAATTAAATATTTATTTATTTTGTCAGGACCCAAAACAAAAAATACAAATATAAAATAATCATGAAAATAATACATACTGCAGCCTTTATTAAATTCTTTGGCAGATTGAAATCGCAGAAACATTATAAAACATTTGTAAAACATGGAAAAGATAAATGAAAAATGGAAATTTATAGGAATAGTAATTAATAATAGACTTACTGTTATAGAAAAATACTGTTGTTTTGGGGCATGAGGCGCAGGAGGTTAAAGTGACTGATTTTATGTACTGTATTTAGGGGTTGTATTTGGGGTTTATGATCAAATTATTATGATAACTGCCTTTTGGAAATTACAGTAATGTTAAACTAGTTAGCCACACACCTCCAGAGTCATTTCATTATGCGTGACTTTAAGTCATTGTGTTTTTAAGCGTCCCTAGCCAAGCGTCAAATCGGGACTGCGCGCGTGTACTCTAATCCTTTTAGAAGGGGAGCTTGCTGCTTACAGCGCATGAGTCACCCTACCCTACCAAACCCCTCTATCCACAGGTCGAGTCGTTAATCTTCTGTAATATGCCATGTGTCTTAATTCCGGCCCATAGCCGAGCGACAAAACTCAGTCGCTCGAGTTTGTAATCACACCCCCCCCCCAACCCTTAGAGGCTTTTGGAAAATCCCCTTCGAATTGAAATGTAATTTAAATGTAAAATCTGATGTGCACCAGCAGTGTGATGAATTGAGAGTAAAAAACATTAACTGATTCATGTTGTTTTTGTCATTCATTCTATACTGTCGGGGGGGGTGTCTGTGGTGTTTCAATGATTATGATGAGAAGGGAAGTGAATAAATATTATTTATTTTGTCAGGCCCAAAAAATACAATCTAAAAGTAATCATTAAATATTACATAATGCAGTCGTTATTAAGTTCTTTGACAGATGAAATGGGATTATAAACATTTGAAAAACATTTGTAAAACCTGGGGAGCGGAAGCATGGAAGAATGCACATTTCCATTTGGATAAAGAAGATTAGTTAATAATATATACCGTAATGGTACGGTATAATATATATACTGTTACTGTATATACGTATAGTAATATTATTTTTCCCTTCTTTATCTTTTCCTCATTACTGTCTACAGTAAGTAGTTCATTGAGGAAACCCACGAAGACATTCTGCCTACAAACCCACTGGAAAAAGAAATTCTGCCTAACAGTGAGTAAATTCGCTCCCTTTTACACGCAACAATCCTAGGTACAATGTGTTAGGCGGACATAGCAAGTGGAGCATTCACCATCAAAGAGGTGCTGGTATATTCCAGGTGATTGAAGTTAATGGGATCGGTGTGTTACTCTGTAGATGGTCACTTTATACTGCACCGACACACTTTCTTCGAGCAATACCCGGGGATGTACCTGGCAGATACCTGGAACTGGCCGCTCTAACCTATGATCAAGCCCCGTTGCATTGCCTTCCCAGCCGGGTCATGCCTGGCTGATGGCGGTCTATCTGTTAAATAGAATGATTAGGATTTATAGGCGCAATGCTTCGAGTGTCTACAAGATGGCAATAAATCATTGAAGTTGTAATGCCAGTTTACTATATATATACTGTGCGTATTGCAGTCAGACCGCTGGGAATATAAAATGCTTCAATCCCGGCTTGGAAAAATACTCATAGGCACTCGGGCAGAAAACAGTCAGCACAACTCAATTACAGAAACCAGGGTTATACCCGCAATTCGTGGGACTAGCCAGCTCGAATAAAGTGTGTCGCCAGTGTAGTTGGGGACAATCAAGTACACAAACTTTATGGTAATTATTGTCGTTTATAGCCTGGCCAGCTTTTGTTGAGCATCATATAGCTTCTTTTCTGTTCATTCGAGAGAGGAGAGGTTTTTGTGCTTCCATGCATTACTGCTGTTTAGATACATGCTACATTTTACTGTACAACAGATTGACTGGACACAAAAACCCACCTACCCCAGGCCCACCCGTTTTTTTTCCTGAACACGACAAGAGAAACATAAGTGAGTGCAGTTACTGTCACTGAATATTGCTTACTGTATTATGCATTGTGTGATGTTGTAGAACTACTGTAGGTGGCTGGGGCTGCTTTCTCTGAAAGAAAACAAAAGTGCGGCAAGTTAGTAGGTCAATACTGTGAGTACTGTCAAACTAGTCTACCTGTATTACTGAATACTGTTACTCGACTATGTTAATTCTATGGTAACTGTAACCTGATGGTTGGTAGTGCTCTCTCTGTCAAAGAAAAACTAACTACTGTATACCTCTGACTATCTGGAAGAAAAAATCCGTGTGCCATACTTACCTGTTATCATACTGTACTAACAATCCTACAGCACAGTATACTTTCATGATGCTTAGCCACATTGATGCGCGCGATGAAATGGGCAAACACCTGGCAATAGCGCTCTATATTGATGATTATGCAGCTTTCCACGGTGAGCTACATCCGTTCCAATCACTCATTATGCTTTCAACAACTCGTCCTTTTTGGAGGGTTTGCCACTTGTCTCCGGATAATGAGTCCTTCAACTGATGCAGACCATCGATCTCGGATTGAAGTCTGGCGATCTGTCATTGGAAAAAAAGGACAATTGGTTTAAAAAATCAAAAACAGTGCGGCGAACAACAAATGGGAACAACGATCTACTGCACTACATCCGCTGCGCTCCTCACACCCATTATGCCGCGCCTCAAGGATTGCGCCGTTGACGCGTGGTCTTCTTGCGGATCATTGTCCTGGTTGAAGCGGTACATTGGGGAACCTCGCGTGTATGTATTGGCACTATCTCCGGGCACATGTTTGTCTGCTGGAAGGAAGTTTTATTCAATGATTCCTATACAAGGAAAAGAGAAATGCTCAAAAAAAGCTGCAACAATAGTGTACAGTACAGTGCATACAGTAAGGCACACTAGTAAAGACAGTAAGTTTAAAGTGCAAGTTAGCGCATTTATTTGTCATTCAAGATGACAATGAACCCGGTCAACGCCATAGAGATGGCAACCCACACATGCAGCTCACAGGGTGTTTTGGCCGCGGCTTAAAGATATGCAGCCTTTTTTTGTGGAATGCAAAGCTTGCAATAAATCTCTCCATCACACATGTAGACTTACAGTGAGATGCAATCTGAAAGGTCTCCCCACTGTTCGAATCCATGCTCGGGCCTGGGGACCCACCGTTTCTTGTGTTTGTTTGCTTCCCCGTATCATAGGGGTATGCTCTGTAATGACAAGGAAGTAAAAAACAAATTAGCGGCACAGTACAGTAAGTTGCTAAACAACCTTTTACAGTACCTCCTGTATGTACAGTACTAAACTCACACGTCATATTTTTCCATACCATGCTAGTCATCATCTCTTTTTATGCTGCTCTGGATACAGTCAGATTGTGATTTTTGCGAGATGTTTTTAACCCTAATGCCTACTCTCATCCTTCTCCTAGTTTTTTGTCTCCCCCTAGAAGAGTTGTCTCCCTGACAATGTTAAAGAAAATATATTTTGTTTTATAATGCAGCAATTATAAATGTATATAAATATAATGTTTGTAATCATAATATAAATATCCCAAAAATATATTACTGCGTGTAATATAAATATAAATATACACCTATAGTACTACCGTTGTACGATATAAATAGACATATACAAAAAATGATATACTGTTGTACATAAATCTATATTACAAAATATATATACTGTTGTACTATAAATATAAATATACAAAGAATACCGTTGTCATATAATATACATCCATATATAACCGTTGTACCAGTAAATAGAAATATACAAAAAATGTTACTGTTGTACATAAATATAAATATACAAAAATATATATACTGGTGTACTATAAATATAAATATACAAAATATATATATGTTGTCATAATAAATATAAATATAACATCTATATATTAAACCGTTGTACGATAAATTACAAATACAAAAAAATGTATACTGTTCTACTATAAATATAAATATACAAAACTATTTTTAAAATAAATCACAGAATAAAACAGTATTACGTAGATACAGAACTTACTGTCGATGTACTGTTACTGTATGAACAGTACAGTACGTACAGTTTTTCTATATTTTTTTTTTTGTTATTTCATAAATATCTTACGGTATTACCATTGGTGTCCTTTTGCATTCTCTGCTTTTTTTTCCGTGTGCATTACTCACGTGGTTGCTGGACAACGAGGGTTAGAGGCAGCTAAACCAGCGCTGGGAATAGCATCAATTCGGTGTCGCCCTGTACATCTCATCAATTACCTATGATGTGAGCTCCTTTGAAATCTTTTTAACGGCAATTGCGTGAGTAAAGAATAAAACACAAGAATGTATATTTGATATTTGTCGATGTGATTCTATGTGTCAGTCAATAACCCAAATGGATGTGGATTTATTGGTAATGACGCACATTAGTACGCCCATTTCCACCTGTACCTGGTCGCATCTAAAGGTTACACACTTGCATGCCACACCACTCCATGATCTTTATTGAACTTGCCCTTGTCCAGAAATGCATGTGCCACCTGCTTCCATGGAGCAAACCCCGATCCTATGGCGCAGGAACACCACCTCGCCTCTGGCCGTGCCTGTCAAGCTGAAAAAAGCGAAGGCGGCAGCCGTCTCTTTTCCACGCCAAGGCCAAAGAACAGGCTATGGCCATCAAGGAAACCCTTCTGCGACCCCAAAGGCTAAGGGTTTTCTTTAGACGTTAAGCCTCTTATGTGAAAAGAGATACTGGTTGATGTACTCTAGACGCAAAACGAATGGCCAGCCAAAACCACGCAACCCGCCGACCACGTTTCCTACCATACGCTTCGACGACTTGCGTAAGCTTCCGAAAGCTTCAGCCCTATTCTCTCCACCCCCATCTCTCCGGTTCCAATCCGTACACGCTGCGCCTCTGAAATCCACGGTCACTGTTTTCTTTTCTTTGGACGACGCTGCTTCTCGCCCGAACATCAAAGGGGTCATTTCTTCCACTCCCTCTCGCGACCCTGCCGACTTCTCCTCTACACGGGTATCCACACAGGTCACCTTTCCCACTCTTCCTCGAGGTTGATGCCGTTCTGTCCATGGAACCCCCATCTCATGCCTCCGTTGCACCATTCCCCTCAGATGTCCTTAGACGCCATGCACAAGAGACAGCTCGTTATACCGGATCTGAATGATGGATAATGTGTGGATCTACCCGGGAATTCTATTGTGCTATCAAAGATAGATCTGCGTTGGAGACAATGTTAAACTGAGCAACGGATGCTGACAAATGGATCAACGGATGGAATCGACGGATGAAGAAGAAGAGGCTGACAGAGCGGCATACATTATTTTGCTCTGTGTTGCTAATGCCTCTGTTCCCCTGAAAACACCGGAGCGGGGGTGACATGGATGTGATGATGGGACCTATCGACCCCCTTCCATCACCAAAGGTGCACCCCCTCCACCAGAGAATGTAAGTGACATGTATGACCGTTGAGGAGGACATGAACAAACCCCGTCAAGACCACGTCCAGGAGACAACACGGCAGCCACCAAGACGAGGAAAGCTTCCGTCCAGACAAACCTACGCATCGCCCGTCGACCTCAAGCACACTCCGCACCCAAAATACCTAACCCGCTGCCATGAACGGTGGCCGACACACCCGTGCGATCTGCCACGAAACCTCAGGGAGAAGTATAGGGTATGAGTGACTGGTGTACCCACAAGGTATGCCTGTCTATTAAGACACATGTTACCCTTACTCTTTGTAATGCGACTGCCTTCAAAGTGAAACTACGATGGGTTTCGCGTAAAAAGGCGCTGCCTTCCCTGTCCAATTAAGAACAACATTCGGGATGAAATGCGGCCTTTTATAAACAATTACAGATTCCTGTAAGAAGGGTGTCCCCAACAGACTGCATTAATGGCGTTTTGCCACATGCAATGCTCGCCATGGATGGACAATGTGGGACTTCAGGAGACCACACTGTTGTGCTGACTGTATTGTAAACTGTACATGTTTGCCCTACATTACACTGCATACTTAAACAAAGGAATGTTGTTGTGTGTTTTTTTACACAGACATGCACCGACTCCAGTCCCTAAAAAGGGGCCGAAAACAGGCACGATTCCAGGTTGCCCTGAAAACCCGCCCTTGTTTGCGCCTCTAGGACTGTACTGTCGATTTTGTGAATTGTGCTGTGCACTTAAATGTTTCAACATTGTTTACAGTATTTGTAAATAATGTTTTGTACTACTGACTCCACCAATACAAAGAACCATGTTGATTTTCCTTACATTGTTCATTGCTCCTTTGACATGTACACAAGTCGAGGCTTACTGCACGTTTTTTCCTGCCAGACCGCAAAGCCCGCAAGATCGCACATTGGTCCAAAAAGAGCATGATCGCGCAATGGATGGACTAGGGCAAATTGGTCGTGGGAACTTCGTTCTATGGGCACTATCAAATAAAATTCATTTTGCCCTAGATGTTATAGGAACCCCTCCACTCACTTTGACCCCAACAGGGTCCGACCAGTAATGCAGCGGAGAAAGGGTCACGCCGGCAGAGGAGTGTCCTATCATTGACCGTAATCGGCGGAAAAGCCGCGCTGCTTTGAAACGGCTAAGTCAGAATATAGCAGAAACTTGGAACCATAACTCTCGGTTCTGTTCAACCCTAGAGGGCTCATATCTCCCGTCACCATGTATTCCTATTTCAGGCAGGATGTGCATGCAAAGCGACCCTCTCGTGGCACAGAACGGAGTAAGGGTAATGTAAAGTTTAGGTTTCTGCTTGACTTGCATGGCAGAAAAATCCACACTTTTGTAAGTGTGCTTTTAAACTGTATTTTTGTATCTCCGGTTCCGGTGGGAGTGAAGTTGATATTTTGGGCCACTATGGCAAGGGTACTTCCGCATGAGGACAGGCAAATTTTCAACCTGCTCAGACCCACAGGACATTTATTTTTTAAATTATATGTTATATATTATTAATCCTAGAATGCTTTATCTGTAATTTTAAAGATATAAGAATGTATGTATTTTAAAACATGTGACTGTAAAACATACTGACACCTGACCAAATGTTTTCCCACACATGTATGTAACTGTAGCAGTAAACCATACACCTGTTGATGTTTTGATATGCTGTGCATTTAAATGTTTCAAAATTTTACAGTTAGTGTTAGTAATAATGTTTTGGTACTGATCCACCAATAAAGACATGTGATTTGTCTTACATGTTTCCATTTGCTCTTTTACAGTTGTAACACAATGTCGAGCTTACTGCTAACTGTTTTTTTCTTCCAGACCGCAAAGCCGCAAGATCGGCAACCATTGTCAAAAAGAGGCAATGATCGCGGCAATTGGCATGTGGACTAGGGCAATTGGCGTGGGAACTTCTGTTCTAGGGGACCTAGAAATAACAAAGTCATTTGCCCCATAGATGTGGAACCCCCTCCACTTTGACCCCACAGGGTCTCGCCAGTAATGGCGGCGAGAAAGGGTCACGCCGGTCGAGGAGGGTCCCTTTCAATGACGGAATGGAGGAGAAAGCCGCGCGCTTTGAAACGGCAAAGTCAGAATTGAGCAGAAACCTGGAAACCCATACACTCCGGTTATGTTCAACGTAGAGGGCTCAGATTCGTGTCACCATGTATCCTAGTCAGCAAGGATGTGCATGTGCACACGCTACCCCCGTCGTAGCAAACAGAAACGGAAGTCGGGTAAGATAGCGCAATTTGGGTGGAACTAGGGCCTCCGGTCAACAGTCACGGCCAATTGGCGTGGGAACTTCTGTTCTAGGGGAACCTAGAAATAAAATTAATTTTGCATAAATGTTAGGAACTGGCACGTATACTGTAGGAGAACAATACAATGTAAATGATACTGTACATGTAGAATAAATGCCATAGTTTTATTTTTGGGGTTTATTACACAGATACTGTTCGGCCGGAAACAAGGGCAAAAAAACTGTAGACGTGGGGTTTTAAATCCGATTCAGCAAATGGCAGGCATTGTCAACACAACGCAAATATGATCCATCGAAATCCCCCATTAGCGTTTTCTTTTTGAGGGAAAAATAAAAATAAAGTTTAATGTACAGTAATGGTCACCCCCCGAAGAAGTACCCAGCCAGCCCACACAATAATTTTCTCTGTTTCACACCCAATACCCTCCAACAAATTGTGGCTCAATAATGATGAAAACAGGGATTGCTAAATAAACTTTTCCTTATTGCACACTTCACGTATGAAGAGTTGGCGCAAAATTTGTAAAGTCAAGTTTTGATAAAATACTGAAAATTTGACAACACTGTTGCCTTTATCTTCGTTGCATTAATCGCGGCCATATCAAATACGCATAACTTCTATCGGGTTTTTGGAAAGGGGCTGCACTTGAACACTCATGGCGGGAGCGGGTTTCGGAGAATACGGTAAAACGAAAAAACTGGTCTTTGTCTTTCTAATAGAACAAGCCTAAATTGATACATTTGGCAACCTCTTCCTTCAGTTACAATAGCACACTGTGGTACAGATCTTTTTTTAAACGAAAACACCTGCAAGCCGCACATTACTGAAGCGCATGCGCATTACAATTCATGAATATCTGCCATCTGGAGACACGCGAAAGATTGCAGCCTATTAAATTTGAACCATATCAATAAGCCCATCAACCGCGCATCAGCGGGCATGACCCGTGGCTGAGAACGCAAAATGAATGCGGCATTGCAGCCAGGTGAAGAGCGTCGCATTCCAGGTACAAGCCAGGGAAAAAACCGGTGATTTGTTAGAAAAAAGCTGCGCAGCAGTAAATGATGCTTACATGTAATGCAGCATGTATATGATGTGAAATGCAATGTTTTTAAGTGGCATTTGAGGCTTGGATTGGAATTTGATGCTTTAGATTGGATTCTTACATTGATTTGTTTAGGAAATAGAATAGGATTTCATTGAGGGTTAGGGATAAATGGTTATTTATATTGGAGCAATGTTTTTGTTAACCCTGAGACATTTATTTGTATATTGGTTCACACATGTGGTGTGTATATATTATATCTATATATATTATACATATATATATAGATATAATATAGATATATATACATGTAGAGGTATCGTACCGTCGTTAGCCGAGCTTCAATAATCAAAAAATAAATAGATGATACCGTTCTGTGGCGAACGAAATGTTTTATTTGTTTGCGAGCTTTCGAGATACACTGATCTCTTCTTCGCGGCGATGTTACAATGAATGAAGCAAGGATTACTAAAAACAGTGTCTCTTGACGAATGTTATCTGTGTTGGTCCTTCCCCGGTGTGGATGAGATTTAAGGCTGGAGGTGTCCAAGGGTAACTAAGCAAGTGAAGAAAGGTGTGTTGTGTATCAGTGTGAATAAAATGAATGGAGAGCCCACAGATAAACAGTGCTCTACACTAGGTGTGTTTGGAGTGAGATGGTGATCAGTGAATGGTGCTGTGGGTGGGTGTGGAAACTGTGAGAGTTTGTTAGCACAACCTAAAGGGGTGTGGAACTGATGTGGTCCCTATGGTGATAGGGATGGAAAATAAGGAGTATTAGTATGTGTGAGAGACAGCTGTGTGTGCATACATATAGCACAGTATGTACATACAGGCCTTTAGCGCTCATGGGAAGAGAGTTCGCTAGTGTCAGTAAGACTCATAAAAATTTCGATCTCTGTTGGCCACTGTACAGTGTTCGTTCCGCAAAGTTGAATCAAAACTATCTATAATAGAGAGAGTGTACCTGTTTCCGGTTGGAAGGAGGTGTTTTCATAGCGGGCACCACGAGGCAGGAAAAACGTAGCAATGCTGGCCTGTGCTGTAAGTGTTCCTTTATATGAAGCATAGTTAAAAACGGGGGGGAAAAAGGATGTCCCTGCACCTCTAACCGTTTCACCCAAGCATGGGCTTTTTCAAAGAGTAACAATAACCGCTCTGCAGTGCTGATATACCGGATGTGAAAGGGAAGTGACGTCATACAGCGAATGGGCTTGTGGGTATGCTGCATGCTGTATGAATAGACTGCCAGGGCTCCCATGGCTTGACGGCGCTCACACATAGCGCAAGTGCGCCACATATGGGCCTGTCAGCCAGTGAGCCGACACCACACGACACAGCAAGTGCATGAGGGGGATTACTGAGTCCCAGCTTTGTTGACATTCACTCGCACACATGGGCTTCAGTGTCATGCGCAGTAGGGACTAAGAGTTAAAAACAAATGAAAAACGAACATTTGAGCAATCTACTTTTTAAACATCATAACAATACATACTTCATATTATTAATTC
>WSYH01005889.1:0-41434 GCA_036426205.1 Ascaphus truei
TGTCAGGTTAGGGGGCTTTACCTTGGGGAAGAAATCTCTGCGTGGGGGAGAAGTCCTGCGGCGAGGGTGAGAGTTGCAACTAAACGCGGCAGTTGCCTGCTCACAGTAAAACCGGCCACGACCAATGTCCCTGGAGCAGGGAAGGAAATATTAACCCAGTTATTAAATATGGCCCTATATTAAGGATGACTGACCAATGATGAGGAGCCCCGCTACTGCTAAGTGTGGTTATGGTGAACGTGCTCTTGGGTATTATAACGAATGAACACAGAAGAGGGAAAGGGGACCCAAGTCAAGCCACTCAAGCTAAACTTATCAAGGATGGCATTGCAGTGAGGATTTATATCACTACAATCATGGTGGAGTTAGAGATGTGTTCCGACATTTGCGAAACATTTGCTAAAACTTTAGCCAAATATTTTTAATCATCTCGTCTTCCACAACTTTTTAGCCAAGAATTCATCTCTCTCGCTCTTTCTCACCTTCTCTCCTTTCAGCCAAAGCTTATCAGGGTCGGTCTGAATTAGAAAAAAAACAAAAAAACAACACAATCGTCATCCCTGGAAATTTGGACCAACAAATCGGGAAGAGAAAAAAGAAACTATGTAAAAGATTTAGGCGAAAAAATGTTATGTGTTGAGTTGGGACGTTTGGCCATTATCTAGTCTGGATTATAAAGCATGCAAAAAACAGTACAATTCCAATTTTTCTCTTTCACAAAAACACAAAGTATATGTACATGTACAGTAGCTGTTAAAATCGTATTTTGTGTAACCTGGTCATTTTGGACGGTAACAGTACTTACATACTATGTGTGATAGGACACAGATTGGCCTGTATTTGGAAAATTTTAATAGGGACAATTGTCACACATTATTTTGTTTTAGGGTGACGATATTGTTAGATCATATTAATCTTTAATAAATATGTTTTAAAAAATGACGTGTGTGTGATGTGATTTAGACTTTAATTAGATTTCTGCCATAGGTTCATATATTATTGATCCAAATAAATAATATTGGGATTTCTTATTGTTTATTATTTTGTACTTATTTATTTTCTTTGCTTTTGTAGGTATCCTTGGAAGTGTTTCAACTGTTCCACAAAGTTAGCTAACCGTGTTGTGAAAGAGTGTCTTTGAGGATTCCATGGCTGATTAAATTATTGGCCTTTCACATGGGGCTTGCCCCCCCCAAAAAAAAATGTGAGTTTAGTTAAGAAGGCAAGGTTTGTGCAGGTGCTATACAGTCCCAGGGACATGGTCTTTGGACAGGTTCGCAAAACCCATCAAAGTGACCCAGTAACGACTTGCGTCAGTGAGATGAGGTATACTTAACGAAATGATTAAAAGGTCATACACTTCTATTTGATAGACCAATCTATTGAGGCCCCAGAATCCTATTATAGTGTTTAAAAACGTATAAGCAATGTTTTTAACATCGTCTTCTGAGTTTACCAGCACCATTTGAAGCTTTATAGCCTTGCTGTGTTACAACCAGTATATTTGACCCATAGCTTTTAGTAAAAGAGAGACAAAGTTCACAAATTTTACCTGATGACGCCTCGTCAAACATGTTGCAAAACTTATTTTTAATATACTTTAATGCATCAGTACTACCGTTAGTGAAAATCAGGATGGCAACTTTGCAATTAGTTCAGCATAATTATAGTTTTCCTTCTAATCAAAGGATTAGGATGTTGCTGCGGGAAACAAAAAGCCAGGATAAGCTTATGCGATATTTACACTAAATAGCAATCCGTGGTTGGAAATACTCACGAAATTTAGCATGGTCTGTGTGAAAAAGATCAAATCACGACCACAGAGGGGTTTCGTGTGTAGATTTGAAGAACTATTAGGGGCCTATGTATCCAGCTAAATGTGGAAGCAATTCTGCGGAACGGTAAAAACATTTGTCAGAGTATCAAAGACACAAAATCATGTTGATTTCATTGAGATTTGTGTGTTTGACTAACATCTGGTGCAGTTTTTTTGCCCCAGCCATTGCAACCACAATTACATTACTATTTTACTGTATAACCTTGATAGGTTGGTCATTTTTAAAGAGTATCCCAACCTGCAATGGTCAGATAGAAACTTTAATCTATGCCAAAAAAGTCTACAAAAGGTGAGTTCGTAACCTGACAGTGTTGCTCTGAAACGTTGACTGATATGTTTATGGCAACACCATAATACACTCATAGAGCAGTATTGATACCTAGATTGTGTTTTTGGCGGCGGTGTTGTCGCATTTTGAGTTACTGCCTACATTTTGGGCGGTCCGGGTGTAGGTAAAAGCACAGTTACACTCTCTCCGTAACTTTACTATAGAGCCAATGTACCTTCCTTATATTCAACATTGTTCCTCCTCCCTTCGCTGTAAGCTCTCCGAGAAGAGCGCTCCAATAACCTCCTTGGTATCGTTGGCATGGTTTGTACTTATTGTATTGAAACTGTTTATATATGATAATATATATAATATTACATAACTCCTTGTACCCGGTTGAGTCGCAGAAGACGGATGGCAGCAGAGTAACGTGTTAAAGAGGCCTCACGCCGCCCCCAGCATTGTAATTAAACATTGACAATGGATGAAAAACAAGGGGCGCTGTTGTGTTGGAACCGCCCCCACAGCACAAATCTCCACAGTTTGCGCACACGCTTGGCATTAGCTACTATTTATACGTACACGTATGTTTCTTATGTATAGAATATGCTAAAAGAAAACAAAGAAGTACTACCACTGAAAGAACAAGTTAATAAAAACGCATTAATGGCAAAGGAAGTAATGCAAAAGCTACACAAATGGGGGAAAAGTGGAGCTGCGGTAGGTGCACCAGATTTCCCAAAGAAAAAAAAAAATCACATTATATGATAATAGGACTCCTTTCCACATGGTAATATAGTACAGTGGATCACTGCATTTTCACCTGGTTTCACAGTAGGACAGTTTGTTACATTTCCCCTTATTTTCCTCCAGCAGGGTCTATGCCAGGTTATACAAAAGCACTTGGCACAAATGTTGTTAGTACATATACTTAAAAAAAAAAAGTATAAATAATATTTTTAAACTAATGAGAAGAAAAAGACAGTCAGATGCAGTATTATCAAGGTTTCCGCTCTTGTAAACCCTTCTGCTAGGATTACAAATGACCCCTGCTACTGTATATCTGTTGAACCACAGTCATATGTCTTTTACTGAAGGAATGTGATTTTGTTTACTGGTTATAAATCCGGTGGGCAACATCAGGCTTCTGCCTTGTGACTGTAAGGAATTGTAAGGATTCAATTCTGGTAGCCGAGTAAATAAATATGGCCAAAAAATGATCTAATGGTATGTGATAAACCAAGATTGCTTGGAGAGATTTGCGGGACACAAATTCATGAAGGCTGCGTTCACCTCACCACTTTAAATTGATTTGCAAGGATACATTGGACTTTTTTCGCTACCTATTCAAAAAGATTAGTATGGAGTGTGC
Source organism: Ascaphus truei (assembly GCA_036426205.1). NCBI lineage: Eukaryota > Metazoa > Chordata > Amphibia > Anura > Ascaphidae > Ascaphus > Ascaphus truei. Next base: position 3,478 of record WSYH01005889.1, read on the forward strand.
AGTATGATGAACTTCTCATTGCACACACTTAAAAGCGGTGATGTAATTTGCCTCTGAATTACTTTCGATTAACTGTACCTGGCCTGAGGGCGCGCTGACTCAGCAGTGGATATCCCGAAGGACACATTCCAGCTCTGGAAGACAACTACACTTCACACTTGACTAGCGGGCACTGCCTGATGTCTTAGGGAAAGCAGAAATTGAAATTATAGAATGAGTAGGTTAGAAAAAACTAGCCTGAAATGTATGACAGGAGCTTGTGTGAAAACATATGTCATGACATGGTGCTTTGTGGGCAAAATAGTCATGACCATGGGGCTTTGTGGGAAGAAAAAATAAAAAAAAGTCTAAGTAAAGTACAAAAAAAGCCAGTCTGATCATAACGAGAAACAAAAAAGCAAACTAGTAAGCATTTTTTTCCCACTTCGGATTTAAAGATAATCTATCATTTATTCACATGGCTTTAGACAACATTAGTGTGCCGTCATGGTGTGGAAACCTGAGCGCCCGAGCGCATGCAGCCATTTTCAGGACCACATGACGGGTTTCACACTATGGCTGCTCTTGACAGCGAGACGGGAAGGAGGGGCAGACCATCACGGGGCAGGCCTTTGTTGCCAACCCGGCATCTCCCCAGTCACAGATGATGGACAATAAAAAAAACACAAAAAAAACACGCGCACACGCTCATAGTGCATTAAAATTAATTGACATAAAGAGATAATAAAGCGTGAGTATTAACGCGTACATCACAAAATAGTATTAATCTAGGCCATTTTGGCGATATGTACCCACACCCAACACACGTGCGAGGAAGCCGAGATCAGATGTCCTCTCTGCAGATGGGAGGTGGTTCCTATCACACCGTTCCCTGTGCAGGTAAGTGGGAAGTCTTTGAAAGTCCCGTACTCCCAAGAGTAATAAACACGTTTTGCAGCTCTGTCCTCGATCGCTGGCTTCAAACCGGGCTCCAACCCACGCAGAAAACCTCTGCCTCCCTCGCTGTCCCTCGTAAATCACTTCCGGATTGGTGACGTTCACCGGGTGGTTTTCTCGCCGATCGGCGCCGTTTTAACACTGGGTAGGCCGTCATTTATGGCAGATAAGTAGTAGTTAAACGCTATAGGCTCTTTCCACGCGTTTCGAACCCGTATGTTTCTTCTCGGATATATGTTATAAGTTGGAATATTAGTGTTTTGTAATACCCACGCCATGACCCCCATTGTCCACTCAATTGGTTTCCCCAATGAGAGGGATGCGTGGGGAGAGGTCAGGTAAAAACCAGACTGCACTCCTTTTGTTGTCCTTACGCAACATACAAAAACAAATAAACTTATTAATAAACACAAATTGTGAACACAAATACGACATAAGCATTAAATGACGCGATAGGGTTAGATTCTAAAACCAAGAGAGGAATATTAAGTGCATAAAAAAGGTGTGTTTGCAACATATGGGGACACATTTTCCTCCCCTCGAATCACCTTGCTCAATAGAAAAAGCACGAAAGGAGTAACAAATTTATAGCAATCTAATTAACAAAACACAATAGAAACATGCTGAATAATGCAGCTCTTTGTGGTATATATCGAATGGGGGAATTATACCTAGATTGTAATTAAAAGGACATATAGAACTAAAGTGTAAATAGTGCTCTAATAGTTAAAAGGTAAAGTTAAACATTCGCGCATAAAATCTCAAAAATACATGGAGACATACTTAGATCTAGAGCCCAAACTATCTATATCCTAATTTAGACCTCCATGGATGCAAATATCAAGTTTACTGTATCCAGAAGGTGCTCCTGCTCTGATAATTCTTGACTACTGTCTCCCATCTTCTTCCTTGGTATATATGAATACCCTTGAATTAAGGGAGGAGTGGGTACACTATTGTATACATTGGGGATAGGGTTTGGACAGGGTCTTATGATTCGATATACCCCTATTCCAATATCGCGATGTTCTTGAATGCGAATTTTAACGGGCGTTTGTGCGTCCCACTGAGTAGGCACATGTGCCATTCTATTAAGTATACTACATGGGTTTTTGTGTTGCGCAATAAATAGAGTCTTTTAATGTCATGTTTATTTCCTGTTTGCACAAACTGTCTTATATCAGTGTGGCAGCATGTGTTACATACTGAGACTTACCACATTTAAAGTTCCAATAGGTTTACTATTCAGCACTTTTTTGTCCACCATTTTGGTGTTCTTTGGCCTTATTCCACTTGGGGATAGGTGTTGTTTTTCGATTGTTATGCATTTCTTTAGTTACATTTTGGGAACAAAGATGTGAGCACTCAGTAAGCGGTCACTCGAGAGAATAGACCAGTGTTATTTTTTATTTTACGCACATCTGCACTGTATTGAATTAAAATTAGTGATAAATGGGACACATGCATTTTCCCCTAGTCTCTCTTGCATGCAGATCTTGGATTTATTTATTTTGTGCTTGGCAGTTAACATAGTAACTTCTATCTATTTTACTCACGTTTTTCCAGGTCATTATTTAACTTTATCAAAGATAGCCCCCTTTAACAAACTCAAATCTCAGAAGTCAATTTTTTGCCGTTTTCACAATCTGTATCTATTACAAATTTTTTCTCAATCATAAATTGGCACCCGGTTAATATTTTTTACTCCAACGTTTTTTCGTTGGTTTACTTGTGGCTGGAGGAGATTGTTTGATCAACCTTCTTCGATATGTTCTCGTCACTACCTCCCTTATCTGACACCACCAGGCAAAGATCTAGAAACTGGTATTCTTTCTGGTGTCTAACGTAATGAATATAGTTCTAATCGTTTATTTAGGTAATTTATAAAGTGGCCAATGAAACACTGGTTCGCGTCCCATACACTATAATAATGTCTATGAAACGCGCCTACAATTATATGGTTTTGAAAGGTGGTGATTTATTATATATATCATTTCCCTCCTCACCATGTACAGGTTCGCAAACTGGGGGCAATCTTGTGCCCAGTTGCGAGGTTTCACGCAAACCGTCAGAAAAAATTACATCCAAAAACCTTAAAATAGTTTGTTTTAACGAAATATATATTATTGAATCCACAATGAATTTCCTATTACGTAGGATGCAATTTACTCTCATTCAATAGAAGAATGGATTGCTGCGGAAGGCCGCCCCATGTGGGGATTTTTGTGTACAGGGCTGCAACTCAATGTGAGCCACCCATAGGATTCCTTCCACTCAAAACCTCCAACAATTCAAACGATGTTGGATCTCTTAAATATGGACGGAGCAGTTTGCCCATAGGTGTTGCGAGGAAGTGGTCGCACATATTGGGACAATTGGCCAGTCAAACTCTCTTTCCCGATATTATAATCGGTTGCCAGGTGGATTTCTTAAACTTATTTGTGTTTTTGGGAGGTGATTAGAACGATGGCATTCTGGACCGCTAGATATAGGAAATCATATTCCCTTTTACTATTAACATTGTTAGTGAGTGGCTTCATCTAGAGGCTTTTCAGAAGGATTAAAACTCCCATGTAGGATCTTTTTTCAGTCTTGTGTAGGGACAGGTGTGCTTAAGGAGTTCTGAGGCCTCACACCCTCATAATCCTTCCTGTTTGTATGCACGCAACCACTCCCCCCATTACTCATCTTGCTGCTAATTGGTCCTGTATTTGTTCTGTGGAGTTGTAAAGCAAAGCAAGTTTCATTTGTTATTTAAATTGTGTCTTATAGCACCATCTGAACATTATTTGTTAGAAATTAAAATTTATTGACCATGTTAATGGATGTCTCTATGGTGATGCCTTTTGAATGCGCAGGGTATATTTCGATTTCCCTCTAAAGTGGGTGTGTACAGTTAAACAGCTTTTCGCAATATCTGGTCTGAAGATTTCACAGATGGAGCAGAACTGTTTTCAGTTCATTCATTCTGCAAACTATGTTCCCAAATCAGATTTATAAATCATTCTCTTCAGAGTGAGGTTGCGAACAAACTCTGTGGAGAGCTGTGTAAGTGGTGGAGATTCCATTGGATACCCATTGAACGACGAGAAGTGAGGCCCATATCCAAAAACTTTTTTCTGGCAGCCTGTTAAGATCACACGTAGAAAGATTGAAAATCCCTTTAGGGGATAAATGTTTTAGACTGTCTCGCAATCTCCTTGTTCCTTTAATCTGGCCCCCCCTCTTGTTTCCTCTCCTGATAATACCTTTTCTTCTTCCTTATATTCTGTTTCTGTAAGGGCCCTGACCTCATACTTCCTAGGGGATCTATATGCTGTTTTTTACTGAGTCTAAAAAACCCTATGGGAGGGTTGTGCAGGTGATCCATACCTTGGACTTGGTTTATAAACCTTTTGGTTAAAATTGGGAATCATGTCTCCATAGTCTCTTTGTCCATATTTAAAAATAGGAATATAATATTCTCCCTTTATAGTGGGTTTCTAACATGTCCTCAAATCTAGGCGAGGTGGGGTACCACTATTTGCTGTAAACCTACTTCTTTCTTCATAATATGTGTCCCTACCCCTATCATTCCATTTCCCATCCTCTAGGGTTGGGATAAAATTTAGTGATCTTTGCTGTTTCCTACTCTATTTTGAGATTGGGAATTCCTTACCCCCTAACTTTGGTGGGTTTTTGAGATCTACTTCATCGGATCTTTTGCCCAAGTTCTCTGTTATATGTTATCGTATCAGCTTAGTATCCTAAAAAAAATTTTTGTGCTTTTTCTTCAAGTTTCCTCCTCCGATGTTCAAAGTTTCATGCCGTAGGTATTGCTCAGTGCCGAGGAATCATATCGTATTACTAGGGGGCTCAACAACTTGCTAAATCAAAATTGCCGTTATCCATGATTTTATGTTTGGTCTCTTCATAGATAATGAGCTTCTAGTGATATTGGCAAGTCATCATACTGCATCTAAATATATGTGCTTCCTTAGAAGTTCCGTATTTCCAAATCGTAGGCCCTAGGCAGATGTCCCACCCCTATCACGACTCCCACCTATTTTGTATAGTCCTTTTTGCAAGCGTGGATTGATTACGTATTCGTAAGGAGTTATTGATCTAAAAACTTTCAAAATGTGGCTTCAATAGCACCCCAATTAACATTTCAACCCTATGATCAGGTAACCACATTTGTAGTCCATTAACTGAAAATAGTGTTGTCGAAATTTTCGTCAAGTTTTTCGCTACAATTACCAGAGCTCCAAACTGGTCCGGAATTAAAGTTCAAACACGATAGAATACGCTTATAGACGATTCTACCGTGTATGGAGGCGACCGTGTTCAGGTTGACACTTTATAAATTACCTAAATACAACGATGGATCTATCATTCACGTACGTAGACCACCAGAAAGAATACATTTCTAGATCTTAGCCTGGTGGTGTCGATAAGGGAGGTTAGTGACGAGGAAATATTTCAAGACGTTAATTCAAACATATCCTCCTAGCCAAGTAACCACAAAAAAACGGGATAAAAAATATACACCGAGTTGGCCAATATTATAGATTGAGAAAAAATTGTAATACAGATACAGATTTGAAGACGATTTTTGGACAGGTCAAAAATGACTTTGAGATTTGTGAAAGGGGCTATCATGTGATAAATTAATAAGACCTGGAAAAGAGGAAAATAATAGAAGTACTAGTTACTGCCAAAGAAAAATAAAAAATCAAAAGAGCTTGCACGGAGAAAACGAGGGACAAAATGGCAATGTGTCATTATCACGAAATTTTATTCAATGACAGGCAGCAGATTGAGAAAAATAATAAAAAAAACATTGTCTATCTCGTCGGAGTTGATCTGCTACTGATGCTCACACTTTCTAAGTTCCACAAAAGCATTACTACGACAAGGCAAAAAATCTGAAAAAACACACTATCCCCAAGTGATATAGGCAAAATAAAACCAAAATGGGACAAAAAATGGCTTTGAATGTGAAACCTATTGGAAACTTACAAGATTGTTAAGTGCTCTAGTATGTAAGCATCGACCTGATAATAGACATTAGTGCCGCAATAACGGAGGAATAAAAACCATGACCATAAAAGACTTTATTTATTCCCTGCAACACAAACCATGTAGCATACTGAATAGAATGTCAATTGGCCTACTATAGTGGGACGACACTAAACCCCCTTTAAGAAGTCGCATCAAGAACGATACTGCGTGAATATTGAATAGGGTATAGAAGCATAGCATGTCCAAACACTATGCCCAATGTCACCAATAGTGACCCCTCCTCCTTCTATTCAAGGGTATTTAAATATATCCAAGGAAAATAGGTAGATGACAGATCAAGACATTATCTAGAACAGGAGACCTTCTGGAATACATAAACTTGGATACTTAATACAGAGTTCTCTAAATGAGGACTATAGATATTTGGTATCTATATAATCTGCCCATCATTTTTGGATTGATGCCGAATTGTATTACTTACCTTTTTTATATTAGGATTCACTATGTTAACTTTAGCTCTATGTCCTTTTATTACAACATCAGGTATAGTTCACCCCTTCTATATATACCAAAATAGATAGCATTATTCAGCATGTTCAATATTTTTTTAATTAGAAATTTCTATAAATTTCAACTGTTACTCCATTTCCGTGCTTTTTCTATAGCAAGGTGATTAGAGGGAGTATAAATTGTTCCAATATGTTTGCAACAACTTTTATGCACTAATATTCCTCTCTTGGTTTAGAATCACCCTATATGCGATATTTACTTGTAGTCTATTTTGTTCACAATTTGTTTATTAATAACAGTTTATTTTGTTTATTTGTCTATATGCTGACTAATGACACAACAAATACTAATGACGGGTATTTTTGACTCCTCCCCGCCACTCCTCTCATTGGAGGACACAAATCAATTGAGTGGACCAATGGGGTCATGGCGTGGGGTATTTAAAAACCTAATTAATCCAACTTATACATTTAATCCCTGATAGAAAAAACCTACGGTTTCGAAAAGCGTTGGAAGAGCCTTAGAGCAGTAGTACTCAATAAATCTTTACTGCCATATCACGATGAGCATACCCGTGTAACCGCGCTGCCAGACATCGGCGAGAGAAAAACCGCGGTTGACGTCACCAATCCGGAAGTGTGTTCAAAACGGAGGGGAGAGGAGAGGTTTTCTCTGGTGTGGAGCCGGTTTGTAAGCAGACGAATCGAGGACAGAGCTGCAAAACGTGTTTATTATCTTGGGAGTAAGACTTCAAAGACTTCCACTTACCTGCACAAGGAACCGACGTGGCTGGATGTGAGAGGAACCAGCACCATCTGCATAGGTACATCTGATCCGGCTTCCCACGTGGTGTTGGGTAACATTATCCCAAAATTGCCCTGATTATACTATTTTGATGTACGCTTAATACTCACCTTATTATTCTTTATGTCAATATAATTTTTAATGATCACATGAGCGTCGTGCGCTGTGTTTTTTGTGTTTGTTTTCTTCAGCTCTAGGGGGTTCCTGAGCCCCTCCCTCTACCGCAGCTCCGACCCGCGAATAATTATTAGGTCACGTATTTATATTTATTTTTATTTTCACTACATCACCGTTACATAGTTGCGCACTCTTCTCTAAACTCACTCAGCTGCTGCATGCACCTCCTGCACGCTCTCATTAAACAAGATTAAAATGAGAAGATTTAGGATTGTTGGGGTTGTTATTTTATTTCCTAAAGGGAAACCTGTGAGTGTGATCTCGTATGTTTTGTTCTTTATTGCATTGTGAGTCCAATTTCTCATGTTCCTCTTCATCTCAGTTCTCACTGAACCTTCTCTGAACTTGTCTTAAGGCCTCGCCAGGTAGAGGAACGGGCGCCTCTGGGTCGTGCGGCTGCGCCTCTCTCGCTGGGCGTCAGTTGGCCGGCTAATGCGCACGCATTGGGGGGGGTCACGGCGTCACGGAGATGGTTCGCCCTCATTGGGTGACACCCTCACGTGACGCGCTTGGAGCAGGCAATTCAAATTTGCTTGCTCAGCCAAGCAGCTTAGTGCCGAGCAGGGACGTCCGCCTGCTCAGCGCCACCTTGACGATATGCCTACGTTATTACTGGATCACTGTTCCTTAGATCACTCGCACACTGGCACACTGGCTCAATGGTACACTGGCTCATTAGATCACTGGTCATCACTGGCACATTTTTATTTACTGTGAAGCCAAGTCTTCCTGCTCAAGAAGATTTCGCTCCATTACTAAAGCACTTAATTACACAATGATACAATAGTAAACTGAACTATTTGACAAAATACGGATATCTATTTACAGACAAAATAAACTTTAGAAATATTATCTTATACATAAAAATCTGCTATAACATTATGTACAAGAGTGCAAGTTACTGTATGTGGGCAGGATTAAATGTTTTTTTTAAATAAGGATTCTAGAGCATATCAATAATAGAGAATATTACATAATGCATTTTGCACAGCTCCGAGTAGAAATCCAAAGTATTCCAATTCAAGGAATTGATTTGATTGCATCAATGTAAAGAGGAGGTGATACATTAAAGACATTGTCAAAACAAGAAAGATATTGGATCTATAAATAGATATAACTAATGAAGAGGGCTTATAAAAAATAGATGATCTACATATTCAAGTGAAATATTTGTATAATAATGCAGTTTATGTATGATATAATAATCTTAAGGTGTTTTTATTCTGAAAACAGGTGATAACAAATAAGATAACATTTTATAGTATTTTGATATATCAGTAAGTACCTGATCATGTTTTTATATAAACGAAGAAGAGAGATTAGACATGAACAAAAGAATATTTATATACAGAAAGAAACTAGAGACCAGCTAATTGTACTATTAAAATCATATCCAATATATTCCTCATTAGTTAATGATCGAGTCCCTATTAAAAGAGATGTTTTGTAGCAGCAACCCATGATGAAGTGAGTATATCGCACAAACGTACTGGACGTGATAGTGTAATGAGACGTAATGATCCCACATAAACAACACGTAAGACCTGTGGTGATGCGCAGATACAGCAATATATAAAGACGTGACGTGACGTAGTTGATGTTGCATACATTGTGACATCATCATGATATGGTACCTAGAGTAGCTACAGTATCTGTATAATTGTATTTCACTTGCAAGTGCATTTCTATTGCTTTCTATTTATAAGATCTGACTACATTTACACCAATACAGATGTTGGGATCCTCTGTGCATGTCTACCTTTGCTTCGAAGACTCCTAGGTCTGCTGAAGAAATGGTCACATGAGAAACTGCATGGATCCCAGAGTTAACAGACCAAGGTGTAGACTCACGAAGTGTGTTAAATAAGGATAATATGTTAACTGTATCTAATGTAGCTTATTTCTCCTTAGTAGGTGAATGCTCAAGGCTACTGATATGCATAAGTAAGGTCTGCTAGCAAAAAACGACCAACGTAAAGTTACGTGGATGAAGGGGGATTACTGTAGTCTAAAAATAACACTGCATGTGCATTGGGAAAAGAACTTATAGTACCAGTTAGAATATTTATTTATTTTTTAATTTTTATTTATTTATTATTTTTTATTTTACACCAGTGCCTGAACTGTGTGAAATGTAATATTATTTTGGTTACTTCTGATCTTGAAAATAATTTTTATCATATGCAGATTCAATCTGGTAAACGCGTACTTTATACAAAAAAAATATGTATAATATAACACACACCACACCACACACACACACACACACACACCACACACACACACACACACACACACACCACACACACACACCACACACACACACACAGCACACACACACAACACACACACACCCACACACCACACACACGCAACAGACCAACTAGGAATGTTATAGAAAAGAGTGTGTGTGTGTGTGTGTGTGTGTGTGTGTTTATATTATATATACATATTTTTTTTTATAAAGTACGCGTTTACCAGATTGAATCTGCATATGAGAAAATTATTTTCAAGGATACAGAAGTAACCAAAATAATATTACATTTCACACAGTTCAGGCACTGTGTGTAAAATAAAATAAATAAATAAATAAAAATTAAAAAAATAAATAAATATTCTAACTGGTACTAACGTTCTTTCCCAATGCACATGTGCAGTGTATTTTTTAGACTACAGTAATCCCCCTTCATCCACGTAACTTTACGTTGGTCGTTTTTTGCTAGCAGACCTTACTTATGCATATCAGTAGCCTTGAGCATTCCCGTACTAAGGAGGAAAATAAGCTAATTAGATAAGGTAACATTATTTATCCTTATTTAACACACTTCTGAGGATCTACACCTTGGTCTGTTAACTCTGGGATCCATGCAGTTTCTCATGTGACCATTTCTTCAGCAGACCTAGGAGTCTTCGAAAGCAAAGGTAGACATGCACAGAGGATCCCAACATACTGTAGTGTAGTAAATGTATTCAGAGTCTTATAAATAGAAAAGCACTAGAAATGCACTTGCAAGTGAAATACAATTATACAGATACTGTAGCTACTCTAGGTACCATATCATGATGATGTCACAATGTATGCAACATCAACTACGTCAGCTACGTCCTTTATATTGCTGTATCTGTCGCATCACCACATCGTTACGTGTTGTTTAGTGGGATCATTACGTCTCATTACACTATCAACGTCCCAGTACGTTTTGTGCGATTACTCACTTCATCATGGGTTGCTGCTACAAACATCTCTTTTAATAGGGACTCGATCATTAACTAATGAGGTAATATATTGGATAATGATTTTTATAGTACAATTAGCTGGTCTCTAGTTTCCTTTCTGTATATAAAATATTCTTTTGTTCATGTCATAATCTCTCTTCTTCGTTTTATATAAAAACATGATCAGGTACTTACTGTATATACAAAATACTATAAAATGTTTATCTTATTTGTTATCACCTGTTTTCAGAATAAAAACACCTTAAGACTTATTATATCATACATAAACTGCATTATTATACAAACATTATTTCACTTGAATATGTAGATCATCTATTTTTTTATTAAGCCCTCTTCATGATGTTATATCTAATTTATAGATCCAATATCTTTCTTGTTTTGACAATGTCTTTAATGTATCACCTCCTCTTACATTTGATGCAATCAAATCAATTCCTTTGAATTGGAATTACTTTGGATTTCTACTCTGGAGCTGTGCAAAATGCATTATGTTAATATTCTCTATTATTGATATGCTCTAGAATCCTTATTTAAAAAAAACATTTAATCCTGCCCACATACAGTAACTTGCACTCTTGTACAATAATGTTTATAGCAGATTTTATGTATAAGATAATATTTCTTAAAGTTTATTTTGTCTGTAAATAGATATCCGTATTTTGTCAAATAGTTTCAGTTTACTATTGTATCATTGTGTAAATTAAGTGCTTATAGTAATGGAGCTGAAATCTTCTTGAGCAGGAAGACTTGGCTTCACAGTAAATTAAAAATGTGCCAGTGTGCCAGTGATCTAATGAGCCAGTGTACCATTGAGCCAGTGTGCCAGTGTGCCAGTGATCTAATGAGCCAGTGAGCCAGTAACTAAACGTAAGGCATCGTCCAAGGTGGCGCTGAGCAGGCGGACGCGCCTGCTCGGCACTAAGCTGCTTGCTGAGCAAGCAAATTTGAATTTGCTGCTCGCAAGCGCGTCACGTGAGCGGTTCACCCAATGAGGGCGAACCAGCTCCGTGACGCCGTGACCGCGCCCCCAGATGCGTGCGCACTTAGCCGGCCACGAATCGCCCAGCTGAGCAGGGCGCAGCGCACGACCGCCAGAGCGCCCGTCCCTACCTGTCGAGGCCTTAAGACAAGTTCCGAGAAGGTTCAGTGAGAACTGAGATGAAAGAGGAACTGAGAAATTGGACTCACAATTGCAATAAAAACAAACATACGAGATCACACTCACAGAGTTCCCTTAGGAAATAAAATAACAACCCCACCAATCCTAAATCTTCTCATTTTAAGCTGTTAATGAGAGCGTGCAGGAGGCATGCCAGCAGCTGAGTGAGTTAAGAAAAGTGGCGCAACTATTGTTAACTGGTGATGTAGTAAAATAAATAAAATATAAATACGTGACCTAATAATTATTCGCGTCTGCACTGCGGTAGAAGGAGGGCTCAGGACCCCCTAGAGCTGACAGAAAAAAACACAAAAAACACAGCGCACACGCTCATGTGATCATTAAAAATTATTTGACATAAAGAATAATAAGGTGAGTATTAAGCGTACATCAAAAATAGTATAATCAGGCATTTTGGGGATAATGTTACCCAACACCGCACTGTGGAAGCCGATCAGATGTCCTCTCATGCAGATTGGGTCTGGTTCCTCTCACAAGCCACGCCGGTTCCTGTGCAGGTAAGTGGGGTCTTTGAAAGTCCTTACTCCCAAGATAAATAAACACGTTTTGCAGCTCTGTCCCTCGATCGTCTGCTTCAAACCGCGCTCCACACCACAAAACCTCTCCTCTTCTCCCTCCGTTGAAACACTTCCGGATGGTGACGTCACCGCGGGTTTCTCGCCGATGCTGGCGCGCGGTTACCACGGGTATGCTCATCGTGATATGGCCGTAAATTTAGTAGTACTACTGCTCTAAGGCTCTTCCACTGCTTTTTCGAAACCCGTAGGTTTCTTCAATCAGTGGATTAAATGTATAAGTGGATTAATTAGGTTTTTTAAATACCCCACTCCATGACCCCATTGGTCCACTCAATTGATTTGTTCCTCCAATGAGAGGATGGCGGGGAGGATTCAAAAATACCCGTATTTTTTGTTTGTCATTATCACATTAACAAAACAAAATAAACTTTATTAATAAACAATTGTGAACACAAATAGACTATCAATAATGACGCATAGGGTGATTCCTAAACCAAAGAGAGAATATTAGTGCATAAAAAAGGTTGTGTGCAACATATTGGAACACATTTATCCTCCCCTCTAATCACCTTGCTCATAGAAAAAGCACGAAATGGAGTAACATAAATTTATAGAAATTCTAATTACAAACAAATATGAACATGCTGAATAATGCATGCTATATTTGGTATATATAGAAGTGGGGAAATACTGATGTTGTAATAAAAGGACATAGAGCTAAAGTTTAAATAGTGAATCCTAATATTTAAAAAAGGTAAGTAATACTTCCGGCATCAATCTCAAAAATCATGAGGACAGATTATATAGAGACCAAATATCTATATCCTCATTTAGAGCCTCCTGGATCAAAGTATCCAAGTTTATGTATCCAGAAGGTCCTCCTGTCTAGATAATTCTTGACTCTGTCCCCCATCTTCTATTCCTTGGTATATATTTAATACCCTTAATAGAAGGATGGAGGGGTCACTATTGTGACATTGGGCATAGTGTTTGGACAGGCTATGCTTCTATACCCTATTCCAATATTACGCAGATGTTCTTGAATGCGAACTTTTAACGGGCGTTTAGTGCGTCCCACATATAGTAGGCCAATACATGACATTCTATTATATCTACATGGTTTGTGTTGGCAATAAATAAGTCTTTTATGTCATGTTTTATTCCTGTTTTGCGCACTAATGTCTATTATCAGGTGCAGATCTTACATACTGAGCACTTACACATTTTAAGTTCCCAATAGGTTTACTATTCAACCAGCCATTTTTTGTCCCCATTTTGGTGTTCTTTTGCCTATATCACTTGGGGATAGTGTGTTTTTTCAGATTTTTTGCCTTTCTTAGTAATCTTTTGGAACTTAGAATGTGAGCACTCAGTAGCGATCAACTCTCGAGAATAGACACATGTTTTTTTATTATTTTTCTCATCTGCTGCCTGTCATTGAATTAAAATTGTGTAATGACACATTGCTTTCCCCTCGTTTTCTCCTTGCAAGTCTTTTGATTTTTTTTATTTTCTTTGCAGGTGAAACAGTAAGTACTTCCCGTATCTATTTCCTCACTTTTTCCAGTCTTTTTAATTTATCACCATGATAGCCCCTTTCACAAATCTCAAAGTCAATTTTTTGCCTGTCTTCAAAAATCTTAATGGATCTGTATTACAATTTTTTTTCCTCATCTATAATATTGAATGCCCTGTTAATATTTTTTTCCCGTTTTTTTTGTGGTTCTTCGGCTAGAGGATATGTTTTGAATCAACGTCTTTTGAAATATTTCTCCTCGTCACTAACCTCCCTTCATCGACACACCAGGCTAAGATCTCGAAAATGTATTTCTTTCTGGTGGTCTAGAACGTGAATGATAGATTCCTATCGTTGTTATTTAGGTATTTATAAAGTGGTCAACTGAACACTGGTCGCCGTCCACTACACATGAATATCGTCTACATTAAAGCTATTCTAATCTTTTCAAACTTTAATTCCGGACCATGGTTTTGGACCTGGTAATTTTAGAAAAACTGTGACGAAAATTTTGACAAACATCACTATGTTTCAGATGTCGACACAATGTGGTATCCTGACAAGGGGAAATGTTAATTGGGTCTACGATTGAACACAATGTTTAAAGTTTTAGATGCAATTACTCCTTACGAAAGTCTAATCAATCGCACGCTTGAAAACAGGACTATAACAAAATATTGGAGTTTGATGATCCCTATGGGCCTACGATTTAAAAACATCGCCAAATTTCGGTACAGGATATGAACATTTTTTAAAAGATGGCATAGAATATTGGATGACTTGCTCAATATCACTATGAAGCTCATTATCTATGAAAGACCAAACATTAAAATCATGGATAGGAAGTTTCTGATTTAGTCAAGTTGCTTGAGCCCCTAGTAATCGAATATGATTCTCGGCATCATGAGCATACCTACGCATGAAACTTGAACATCGGAGGAGGAAACTCTGAAGAAAAAGCACAAAATTTTTTTAGGTAAAGCTTGACTACGATAACAATAACAGAGAACTTGGGCAAAAGATCCAGATAGAAGTAGATCTCAAAAAACCCCCCAAAGTTAGGGGTGTAAGGAATCCTCCCAATCTCAAAATAGAAGTAGTGAAGCAAAGGATCCTAAATTTTATCCCAACCTAGAGGATGGGAGAATTGGAATGATAGGGGTAGGGCAACTTTATGATGAAAGAAGAGGTTTTACAGCAATGTGGTACCCACCTCCCTAGATTTGAGGGACATGTTAGAAACCCACTATAAAGGAGAAATTATATTCCTATTTTTAAATATGGACAAAGAGAATATGAGACATGATTCCCAATTTTAACCAAAAGGTTTATAAACCAAGTCCAAGGTATGGATCACCTGCCAACCCTCCCCTCGGGTTTTTTAGACTCAGTAAAAAACAGGCATATAATCCCCTAAGGAAGATAGAGTCAGGGCCCTTACAGAAACCAGAAATAAGGAAGAAGGAAAAGGTATTATCAGAGAGGAACAAGAGGGGGGGCCAGACTTAAAGAAAGAAGATTGCGAGACAGTCTAAAACATTATCCCCTAAAGGGATTTTCAATCTTTCTACGTGATCTTAACAGAGCCCGAAAAAATTTTTGGATAGAGGCCTCACCTCTCTCGTTCAAGGTTATCCAATGCATTCCACATATACCAATCTCCACAAGTTTGTTCCAACCTCACTTGAAGAGACATTTATAAATCTGATTTGGAAATAGTTTGCAGAATGAAATAACTGAAAACAGTTCTGCCCATCTGGAAGTCTTCAGACGAGAATTGCGAAATGATTTAACCTGTACACATACCCACTTTAGAGGGAAATCGAAATATTACCCTGCGCATTCAAAAGGCCATCCACATAGAGACATCCATTAACATGGTCAATAAATTTTAATTTGCTAACAAATAATGTTCAGATGGTGCTATAAGACACAATTTAAAATAAAATGAAACTCTTGCTTTACAACTCCTACAAACAAAATAAGGACCATTGACAGCCAGCTGATAAGGGGGAGGTGTCGTGCTACAAACCAGGAAGGATTATGAGGGTGAGCCCTCAGACTCCTTAACGCACCTCGTCCTACAAAGACTGAAAAAAGATCCTACAGGGAGTTTTAATCCTTCTGAAAGCCTCTTAATGAAGCCCTCACTAACAATGTAATATAAAAGTGAATATGATTTTCCTATAACTCTAGCGTCCAAGAACTGCCATCTTCTACCACCTCCCAAAACACATAAAAGTTTATAATCCACCTGGCAAGCCGATTATATCGGGAAAGAGAGTTTGACTGCCAATTTGTCCCAATATTGTGACCACTTCCTCCAACCCTATGTGGCAAAACTTCCGTCATATTTTAAGAGACTCAACATCAGTGTTGAATTTGTTGGAGAGTTTTTGAGTGGAACGGAATCCTATAGGTGGCTCACATTGATGTGCAGCCCTGTACACAAACATCCCCACATGGGGCAGGCCTCGCAGCCATCCATTCTTTCTATTGAATGAGTGAAATTGCATCCTCTCAATAGGAAATTCATTGTGGATCAATAATTATATATCTTAAACACAACTATTTTATGTTTTTTGGATAATTTTTTTCTGAGGTTTTGCGGACTCGCAATGGGCACAAGATTTGCCCCCAGTTTCGCGAACCTGTACATGGGAGGAGGGGAAAATGATTATATATACAATCAACCCTTTCAAAACCAATATAATTGTATGGCGCGTTTCATAGACGATATTCTAGTGTATGGGACGCGACCAGTGTTCAGTTGGCACTTTAAAATTACCTAAATAACAACGTTAGGAACTATCATTCATTACGTAACCACCAAAAGAAATACATTTCTAGATCTTTGCCTGGTGGTGTCAGATTGAAGGGAGGTTAGTGACGAGAACATATTTCGAAGAAGTTGATCAAACAATCTCCTCCTAGCCACAAGTAAACCACAAAAAACGTGGATAAAAATATTACCGATGTGCCAATATTATGATTGAGAAAAAATTGTAATACGATACAGATTTTGAAAACACGGCAAAAAAATTGACTTTGAGATTTGTTTGAAAGGGGCTATCATTTGATAAATTAAATAATGACCTGGAAAAGTGAGAAAAATAGATAGAACTATGTTTACTGCCAAAAAAATAAAAAATCAAGATCTGCTGCAAAGAGACAGGGGAAAATCGCATGTGTCCATTTATCACTAATTTTAATTCAATACAGGGCAGATTGCAGTAAATAAATAAAACAGCTTGGTCTATTTCTCGAGTGACTCGCTACTGAGTGCTCACATTCTGTGTTCCCAAAATGTATACTAAGAAAGCATAAAATCTGAAAAACAACACCTATCCCCAAGTGATATAAGGCCAAAAACACCAAAATGGGGACAAAAAATGCTGAATAGTAAACCTATTGGGAACTTTAAATGTGGTAAGTGCTCAGTATGTAAGCAATCTGCACACCTGATATAAGACATTTTGTGCAAACAGGAATAAACATGACATAAAAGACTTTATTTATTGCAACACAAACCATGTAGTATACTTAATAGAATGGCCATGTGCCTACTAAGGTGGGACGCACTAAACGCCCGTTAAAATTCGCATTCAAGAACATCGCGTATATTGGAATAGGGTATATGAACATAGACCCTGTTCCAAAACACTATGCCCAATTTCACAATATTACCCCTCCTCCCTTCTTCAAGGGTATTCATATATCCAAGGAATTGAAGATGGAGAGCAGAGTCCAAAGAATTATAGAACAGGAGACCTTCTGGATACATAAACTTGATACTTTGCATCCAGGAGGTCTAAATAGGATATAGATATTTGGGCTCTAATTAATCTGTCCCATATTTTTGAGATTTTATGCCGAATGTATTACTTTACCTTTTTAATATTATGATTCACTATTTTAACTTTAGTCTCTATGTCCTTTTAATTACAACATAGGTATAATTCCCCCTTCTATATATACCAAATAGTAGCATGCATTATTCAGCATGTTTCTATTGTGTTTTTTAATTAGATTCTATAACTTTTGTTACTCCTTTCGTGCTTTTTCTATTGAGCAAGGTGATTAGAGGGGGGACAATGTGTCTCCCATATGTTGCAAACACCCTTTTTTACACTAATATCTCCTCTCTTGGTTTTAGAATCTACCCTATCGCGGTCATTATATTGCTTATTCTATTTGTGTTCACAATTTCTGTTTATTAATAAGTTTATTTTGTTTTTGTTATGTTGCTAATGGACAACAACTAAGGAGTGCAGTCTGGTCTTTTACCACCTCCTCCCCGACGCATCCCTCTCATTGGAGGACAATCAATTGAGTGGACCAATGGGGGTCATGGCTGGGTATTGAAAAACCCTAATATTCCACTTATACATTTATTCCCTGATGAAGAAACCTACGGTTCGAAACGCGTTGGAAGAGCCTACTAGATCAGATTACTACTAACTTTTATCTGCACATATCATGACGCCATACCCAGTGTTAACCGGCGCCAGCATCGGCGAGAAACCCCGCGGTGACGTCACCAATCCGGAAGTGTTTCAACGGAGGGGAGAGAGAGAGGTTTTCTGCTGGTGTGGAGCTCGGTTTGAAGCAGCGATCGAGGACAGAGCTGCAAACGTGTTTATCTACTCTTGGGAGTAAGGACTTTCAAAGACTTCCCACTTACCTGCACAGGAACGGTGTGAGAGGAACCAGCCTCCATCTGCATGAGAGGACATCTGATCCGGCTTCCACGTGGTGTTGGGTAACATTATCCCAAAATTGCCTGATTAATACTATTTTGATGTACGCTTAATACTCACCTTTATTATTCTTTATGTCAATATAATTTTTAATGCACTATGAGCGTCGTGCGCTGTGTTTTTTGTGTTTTTTTATGCCAGCAGCTGGACTGGGGAGATGCCGGGTGGCAACAAGAGGCCTGCCCAGTGATGGTCTGCCCCCTCCTCCCTCTCGCTGGCAAGAGCAGCATAGTGTGAAGACCCGCATGTAGGTCCTGAAAGAGCTGCATGCGGCTCAGGAGCCGCAGGTTGCCTACCCATGACGCACACTATGTTGTCTAAATCCCATGTGAATAAATGATAGATTACTTGAAATCAGAAGTGGGAAAAAATGCTTACTAGTTGCTTTTGTTTCTCTTATGATCAGAATGCTTTTTTGTACTTTACTTAGAACTTTTTTTTATTTTTCCCACAAAGCCCCATGTCATGACATATTTTTCCCACAAAGATCCATGTCATGACATATTTTTCACACAAAGCTCCATGTCATGACATTTCAGGCTTATTTTCTAACCAGTACTATTCTATAATTCAATTTCTGCTTCCGAAGACATCAGGCCGCCTATTCAAGTGTGAAGTGTAAGGTGTCTTCCAGAGCTGGAATGTGTCTTCTGGTATAGCACTGCTGAGTCAGCGCGGCCCTCAGGGCCAGGTACAGTTAAGTCAGAAGAGTATTCAGAGGCAAATTACATCACGCTTTAGTGTGTGCAAATTAGAAGTTCATCATACTGCACAAATGCATACATAAGTCTTTTTGAATTAGGTACGAAAAAAGTCCAAATGTATCCTTGCAAAGCAATTAAAGTGGTGAGGTGAACGCAGACTTCATAGAATTTGTCCCGCAATCTCTACAAGCATTCTTGTGTTATCACACCATTGAGATGCATTTTTTGGCCATAGTTATGTACTCGCTACCAGAATTGAATCCTTACAATTCCTTACAGCACAAGGCAGAAAGCTGAGGTTGCCCACCGGATTTATAACAGTAACAAAAATCACATTCATTCAGTAAAGACATACTGTAGGTACAGACAGATATACAGTAGCAGGGGTCATTTGTAATCCTAGCAGAAGGTTAACAAGCTGGAAACCTTGATAATACTGCATCTGACTGTCTTTGCTTCTCATTATTTTAAAAAAATATTATTTTTATACTTTTTTTTTTTAAGTAGATGTGAGCGAACAGACATTTGTGCCAAGTGCAGTTTGTATACCTGGCAGACCCTGCTGGAGGAAAATAGGGGAAATGTAACAAACTGTCCTAGCTGTGAAACCAGGTGGAAAATGCAGTGATCAACTGTACTATATTTACCAGTGGAAAGGATTCCTATTACAATCAATGTGATTTTTTTTTTTACTTTGGGAAATCTGGTGCACCTAAAGCAGCTCCACTTTTCCCCCAGTTGTGTAGCTTTTGCATTACTTTCCCTTGCAATTATGCTTTTTATTAACTGTTGCTTCAGTGGTAGTACTTTGTTTTCTTTTAGCATATATACTATACATAAGAAACATACTGTACGTATAAATATAAGCTAAGCCAGCGGTGCGCAAACTGGGGAGATTTTGCTGGGGGGGCGGTTACAGCGGCCCCTTGTTCTTCACCATTGCATTTTAATTAAATGCTGGGGGCGGCGTGAGGCCTCTTTAACTAACTTACCTGCTGCCAGCCGGGTCTTCTGCGACGCAACCGGGTACAGAGTTATGTATATTATATATATTATCATATATAAACAGTTGCATACAAATAAGGACAAACATGCACAAACAGATACAAAGAGGTAGTGAGGCCCTGCTCGGGAGAGCTTACAGTCTAGAGGGGAGGAGGAACAATGTTGAAATAAGAAGGTAAAGTGGCTGATAGATAAGAGGGTTAAGGAGAAGTGTACTGCGTTTACATACACCCCCAAAATAGTAATGCAGGTAACTCAAAAATGCAAAACACCCCCCAAAAAACACAATCTAGTATCAAATACTGCTCTATGAGTGTATTATGCCATAAACATATCAGTCAACGTTTCAGAGCAACACTGTCAGGACGAGCTCACCTTTTGTAGACTTTTGCATAATTAAAGTTTCTATCTGGACCATTGCAGGTTGGGATACCTTTAAAATGACCAACATCAAGGGGTATACAGTAAATATAAGGTAATTGTGTTGCAAATCTGGGGCAAAAAAACTGCACCAGATGTAGCAAACACACAAATCTCATGAAACTCAACAGGATTTTTTCTTTGATACATCTGGAGCAATGTTTTTACCCCAGAATTGCTCCACATTTAGCTGGATACATAGGCCCCTATAGTTCTTCAAATCTACAGCGAAACCCCTCTGTGGTCTTGATTGGAGCATTTTACACAGACCAATGCTAAATGCAGTATTACACGATTGCTATTATTTAAATATCGCATACGCTTATCTGGCTTTTTGTTCCCCAGCCAACAATCTAATCCTTTGATAGAAGTAAAACTATAATTATGCTGAACTAATTGCAAGTTGCCATCTGATTTCACTAACGGTAGTACTGCATTACAGTATATTAAAATAAGTCTGCAACGCATGTTTGAGAGGCGTCATCAAGGTAAAATTTGTGAA
Organism: Ascaphus truei; assembly: GCA_036426205.1. Taxonomy (NCBI): domain Eukaryota; kingdom Metazoa; phylum Chordata; class Amphibia; order Anura; family Ascaphidae; genus Ascaphus; species Ascaphus truei. The sequence goes on from WSYH01005889.1 coordinate 24,751, forward strand.
CTTTGCTCCTTTTATTAAAAGCATATGGGTCAAATATACTGGTTGTAACACAGCAGGCTATAAAGCTCAAATGTGCTGGTAAATCAGAAAGACGAGTGAAAAAACATTAGCTATACTTTTAAAACACTATAATAGATTCTGGGTGGCTCAATAGATTGGCTTATAAAAAAAGTGTATGACCTTTTAATCATTTCTTTAAGTATACCTCAGCTCACTGACAGCAAGTCGTTACTACTTGATGGGTTTTGAGAAACCTGTCAAAGACCAGGTCCCTGTGGACAGGTATAGACACCACAAAACTGCCTTCTTAACTAAACTCACATTTGGCAGCCCCATGTGAAAGGCCAATAATTGAATCAGCATGGAATCTCAAAGACACTCTTTCACAACACGGTTAGCTAACATTTGTGGGAAACAGTTAGGAAACACTTCCAAGGATACATACAAAAGCAAAGAAAATAAATAAGTACAAAATAATAAACAATAAGAAATCCCAATATTAATTTATTTGGATCAATAATAGATGAACCATGCAGAAATCTAATTAAAGTCCTAAAATCACACGTCATTTTTTAAAAACATATTTATTAAAGATTAATATGACTAACAATCGTCACCCTAAAACAGAAATAATGTGTGACATTGTCCCTATGAAAATTTTCCAAATACAGGCCAATCTGTGCCTATCACACGTAATGTATATACTGTACCGTAACAAAATGACCAGACAAAATACATTTTAACAGCTACTGTACATGTACATAGACTTGTGTTTTTGAAAGAAAAAATTGTGAAATTGTACTGTTTTTGCCATGCATTTATAATCCAGACTAGAGATATGCCAAACTGTCCCAACTCAACACATAACATTTTTCGTAAATCTTTTACATATTTTTCTGTTTTGCATGATATTTGGCAAATTTTACAGGGATGAAATTTTGTTTTTTGTTTTTTTTAATTCAGACCCAGACCCTGATATAGGGCTTTTGCTGAAAGGAGAGAAGGTGAGAAAGAGAGAGAGAGAGAGATTCTTGGCTAAAAAGTTGGAAGAGAGAGATTAAAAAATATTTGGCTAAAAAGTTTTAGCAAATGTTTCGCAAATGTCGGAACACATCTCTACTTCCCATCCATGATTGTAGGTAAATCTCACTGCATTATTGCCAGCCTTGATAAGTTAGCTTGAGTGCTTGACTTGGGTCACTTTCTCTTCTGTGTTCATATCGTTATATACCCAAGAGCACCGTTCACATACACACACTTAGCAGTAGCGGGGGCTCCTCATCATTGTCAGTCAGCCTTAATAAGGGCCATATTTAATAACTGGTACTATTTCCCTGCTCCAGGACATTTGGTCGTGGCCGTTTTACTGTGAGCAAGCAACTGCCGGCGTTTAGTTGCCACTCACCTCGCCGCAGGGACTTCTCTCCACCAGAGATTTCTTCCCCAAGGTAAGCCCCTAACCTTACACTTTACCCTATAAATCCCCAATCTTAACCCTTAATACTAACTCTATGCTCTACCCTAACAACCTTAACCCCCTACCCTATACCCCAACCCTAAAAACCTTAACCACTTACCCTAAAACCCCTATCCTTAACCCCGTAGCCTACCCACTAACAACCCTTAATGTACTTACCTTATTCGCGAAATGGCAGTGGCAGAGTGTGCAATGGCGGAGCAGCTGCGATGAATGGTCCCCCTGCAACCAAACGCTGGTGCTGACATGTCAAGGCAAAATGGGAACAACCAAATGTCCGATACGCCAGAAGGTGCCTCATTGCCCATTCACATCAATAGACTATAAGGTGTGGCATTGCTTGTTAAACATGGACCTAAATGTAACAATAGTCCAAAATTGGTGCACTCACAAAACCATGTTACAAATCACCACGGGTGCAAAGCAACAAAAGTCCCACTGGATACAGAGCCAAAGGTAGATCAATAATAGAAAAAGAGGCACTCCACTGGTCTTCTAAAGATTATAACATTTATTGAACAAACATCAACTTTTCAGTCCGTGTGCGAACATCTTGACAAAGGTTCACAAGCGGACCGAAACGTTGATGCTTGTGCAATAAATGTTATCATCTTTGGAAGACCAGTGGAGTGCGTTGTTTTCTATTTTTGAGCGAAATGTCACATTAAATGGAATCAGAGCCTGATTTAAAACTACAAAGTGCATTCTTGATTACGGAAATACTTTATTTTTATGTTATTATGCTGTTTAAAAAAACTACAGTGGAACAAACCCTGGAACTTGGCAATACTACTGAAACAGAATGGGGAACATGAACTACTGAAATTGTGCTTTTCTGTAAATAAAACAATGACACTGGGATTAGTGGGTGGGTGAGGGTTCTTACCAATAATCACCAAAGCATTAATTGTACCACTGCTACTATAAATACTAGAACTTTGAATTTCATTATTATTTCAAAGCAATCTAAAGCCATGTGTTAATAAAACTGACTTCTCAAAAAGGTCATTAATATATATGCAAACAGAAAAGGGCAGGCTGGGACATACAGAGCATATAAGTTTTTTTCTTCAATTTACAAGGAAGCATGCATGATCAAGTTTCAATTAAAACATTTTCAAGAATGCACTAGCAATCACAGTGTGCAAATAACCTTTATGTCTTTTTTGCTATCCCCAGTTATTTTCCTGGTACTCTGTTATGCATCTTGAGTTAAAACTTAAATTTTAAAGCAATTATGGAGGAAACAGCATTCAAATAACTGTAAATAACAGCATGTTCTCTCATTTAATCAGGGCCAAGTGCCGTACAGAGCTCCTTGTTAAGCGTGAATTAAAGGTGGATGACATCCATGTAGGTCTTTTGTTCATAGATTTATGTATTTATGTGAAATCTTGCACATTTTGCATATGAGATACAAGAAGATAAAAGCAGGTAAGAATACCGGGCAATAAAGCAACACATAACAAGTTTGTGAAATATCTTAGTACTGTAGCTACAAAATGCAAAAAGTCTATCAATAACACAACTGATGATGTGCCCTGCTAGTGATAAGACATAAAAGTGATGGTACCATAGGAAACAATGGACTAAAGTTGACCATATTTTATACCAGTAACCAGAAGAACATAATCATATAAACAGACCCGCAAATGAGAAGCAGGATTTGCTCAACATAAAATTAGAATATGTACTGAATTCAGAATAGATTAGTCAATGAATATACTGAAAGTAACAGCTCATGTCAACATCAGCATGTAAACTGTTGTTTGCCAGAAGCCTTCACTACACTATTGTATATAAGAAGGTCACTTTCCGTTTGTGTTACTTATGATGCATCCCTAAGCACAAAATGTGTGGCAGTCAGTGTGCGGTTGCACAACTTCCAATATACTGTGAGCCAAAGCACATTGTGGCATTTTTATTAAAGTTTGCAGGCAACAAATCTACTGCATATTGCTAGAGATGGGGGGATGGGGGAGAGAGAAAAGGCCAACTTCACTAGAGTTCCAATGCTGTATATATCTCCTGAAACACACCTTATCAAATTGCATATTTCCCAGGTATCTCAGGTGTGGCCATTTTTGGTGCACAGGGAAAATCTCTCCACATGTTACTTGAAGGGTTTTATTTAAATTCCCCTTTTAGTCCTCAAGCTGTTCTCACTTACAAGGGAATATTAGACCAGCAAACAAATGTGAAATCATACATGTTTTTTTAAATAAATCAGTTCTGCAGTATTAGGCCTGGGACCCGCTGCGCCCGGCGACACGGGCGGCCACACGAGCGTTCCCCACCAGCAGGGGAATCCTCCCGAGCCGGTCCCCCCTGGCTGCACAGCTCACTACACGCTGTGACGCGTCAGCCGCTAGGGGATTCAAGAGAATTGTAATCCCTAGCGTCGACGCGTCACGTGGTGTGGCTGTGAGCCAATGAGGAGGGGAGGCTTGGGAGGAGGGAGGCTTTCGGAGGGGCGGGGAGGACTGTGAGGGAAAGCAGCGTGAGTGCCTGCTCGTGTGTGTGTATGTGTGTTGCCTGAGTGCATGATGCCTGCGTGTGTGTGTGTGTGTGTGTGTGTGTTGTAGGTGTGTGTGTGTGTGTGTGTGTGTGTGTGTGTGTGTGTGTGTGTGTGTGTGTGTGGTGTGTGTGGTGTGTGTGTGGCCATGAGTGCCTGTCGTTGTTTTGCGTGCCTCATCGTGTTGTGTGTATGTGTGTGCCTGCGGGCGTGCGTCCTGTGTGTGTGTGTGTGTGTGTGTGTGTGTGTGGTGTGTGTTGTGTGTGTGTTGTGTGTGTGTGGTGTGGTGTGTGTGTGTGTGTGGTGTGGACACTACGCATATAGGATGCTGTTAGTGTAAAATCGTGCTACGTCTGCTGACTGTGTTTCACCGATACATATATACGGATGCTGTTAATATGTGTAAAGAAATAGATGATTCCGAAGGGCTGAAACAGAAGATCATGAGCTTGGATGTCAGGACGGGGTAGCGGGTCCCTCCGCTTAAACCACGCCCCCTCCCTCCCACTCCAGCCCCGGCTCCCGCTCCCTACAGACCGCATATCGTGGTCTGTGTATGTCAGCGCCCCGCCTGTCTGCAGTGCGGGCGCGCTGACTGAGGGAGCGGGGCCTTAGCCTTAGAGTCTTCAACTCTTAATGCTATTTTTAATGAGTTTTAAATCATCCTTTGATTTCTACAGCAGGTTTTAGCACACCTCCAAAGCAGTGCCAGATCTTTGTAACACTTTCCTGTTTGTGATAATTTGTTGCCAATGTTCTCAGCAGTTTGAGCTGCAAACTGTAACAATAGATAATGTTACCTTTAGTAATATAAGGGCACATTGTAGCTGCTGAGTTACACTGACTGAAGGATTGATTGAAACTGAAAGGTGGCCATAATGTTAGGCGCACAATGAGGATTTTAACAGATTTATAACAGGAGCACCAAAACATTGCCCGATTAGGTAAGAATGTAGAATTATACATTGTCGCATGGATTGCATATACAAATAAACAGAAAGAAAGGGGAAAGGGTAGTATTGCTGCTTAAAAGTATAATAATAGTTTGTGGAGGTTATTAAAAAAGCAACCATTGTGAATTAAAAAACAAATGCATTATACTTTTGCCCATATTACTATACCATATTAACCTTGAACCATGGGCGCTTGCCCCCCCCTGGATCACTCGCAGTCCTGGCCGTGCCTGTCAAAAAAAAAATCCTTGTGCGCAGTGCTGACACATCCGGCCTTCCAGTCACCCCTGGCAACCAGATTGTACCCACTGACGATCCCTACAATTCCCCTGCAGGACGCCCCCTCACCCCCCCAACCTGATTGGCTGGCGCTTTGCCAGGATTTTTTTTTGGCTCGCAGCCAGGCTCTGAGCTGTGAAGCCGCCATTTTTTATGTTCAGCATAGAGCAAGGTAGCAATGTCCCATGTCCTCCCATGCTTCTCCCCTGGCCTCCTTTGGCCCCCTCACTGGTCTCCCGTGGTCCCCCCACGGCCTCCCCACCGGCCCTCCCCGTGTCCCCCCCTGGCCCCCATCCCCTGTCCCCTCCCCCATGTCTCACCCTGTGTACCTACCGCCACAACCCAGCCTCCCCTTTTCCCCCCCACGAGAAAAAATCCTCCCCATGTTTCCTCCCCCACGCTCCTCCCCTTTAGTCCCTACCACCACGCCCATCACGCCTTTTCACGGCCCCACTCCCTTCCCCCCTTATTGTCCCACGCCCCCAGGTTCCGATCCTAATGTCCCCCCCACGCCTCCAACTAAGATCCGTCCAGGCCCTTGATTTTCCCCGACATGGTGGCAGGAATCCACCGCACGGGCCCAGTCAAGAAGCGGATCCTCACCCTATTTCTTCCCCCAGCGGAGACTACACAACACCAATGAAACCTAAGGCGGCTGCGGATAGGGCATCGAGCGTGGGGGGGCCAGATGCCGAGAATCTGCGGCAGGTAGTGCTCTCGCAGGGTAACAGGATGGGGGCTGCCTTTGTCCGGGGCCCGCCCCTTCGGACCCGGGAGCTCACGCCGAACCATAGTTCCCCACCACTTTTCGCGAGAGTCCTCCGGTTTCCCCCACGCCTCCAGCTCAGAGTTCTCCTCAAACGGCCTCCCATTATCCCCCCATGGGCCTCGCCATTGTCCCCCACGCTCTATCCCCCCACTGTCCCCTCCAGGCCTCTGTCCCCCCCATTTCTCCCCCTTTTCCCCCCATGTATTTCCTCCCCCTTTCGGGCTGCGCCCCACAAGAAAATACCGTTCTCTCCCTTGGTCCGCGCCCCCAGGCCCTCCCGCTTTTCCCACCAGCCCGGAGTCTCCACCTACATCTTACTCCCACCACTTGTCCTCCTCGTTCCCGCCCCCCCCCCTGTCCAGAGTGCGGGCCGCTTTTCCCCTCCCCCCCAAAGGGCGGTGTTCGCCCTTTTATCACCCCCCTTGGTCCACCCCCCCCCTCGGGCCCTTTTCCCGCCGGTCGGGGCGAGGGGGGCCGGGAGTCTAGGTCCCACTATGTTCGCCGCCAAGGCGAGTGCGCAACCTGAACCTGTCCTGTGCCCCCTTTTGCCCTGGGAAGCGCGCGAAGCCCCAACAAAGTCCCGCTATAAACATTCCAGGCAATGCACCCTTTTCCCCACCAGGGCCCTTACCTTAGGCCCATCTTTTGTCCCGCCGGCCCCTACACCAAACCCCTTATCCCCCCGGCAGCCCACCGCGGCTGGGAGTGGGCGATCCCAGATCACTCCTTTTCCCCCCACACGGCCCGTGCCACTACGCGTTCCGGGACTCCCCGGTTTTATCCCCGACCCCTTCCCTTAGCCCGTTTTCCCACTAGCAGGACCCCGAACATTCACACTCCCCGCGTCACCCATTTATCCACCCGACCATGTAGGGATAGGGCCGGAAGATGTCAAGCTTTTCCACCTTTGTCCCCCCCCGCTTGAGCCGATACCGAGCACCATTTTTCCCGCGCCAACAAAAAAGCCTATCCCGCCCACAGGCGAAGGAGTCGGGAGCAAAGGCGAAGCAGAGCGTTAGGTACGGGGCTCCGTGGCCTATCTCCCGGCTCTATTGAACTGCCGGCACCCCTCCTTTCGGCCGGGATTTCGTGTCAAAGGGGGGGACCCTTTGACCGCTCCCCCGAATCCATTATTTTTTGATTTTTCTTTTGGTAGGCGCCAAGAGCTTGGTCCTTCTGGCACAACTCGCTGTTCCCTCCCTCCTAGAGCTCTCGAGCTCTCATACTCCACTTCTCTGCGGTGGTTGTCCCTCGCTTTTCTCTAGATCAGGGATACTTTTTTTGTGAGGTTCACGATGTCCAGGGCTTTTCTACACCAACTCTTTCTCCTGCTGTGCCGTCACTACCGCCCATAACCTCTACAATTATCCTCTATATCTCCTCCTCCAGACTTTGAATCCAATCCTGCTTTCATTTCTTTCCTCTCCTGACTTCTCCTATCCTTTTGCTGGGACTTCCTAACTTTTCTAACTGTCAAAATTCATGGATCCCTCAGAAGATCGTCCTCCTGGGCATCTTGCCTCTCTTTTTTAATTAAAAAAATTAACTAAAACTCCTCCTCCTTTGGCCTTCACCCATAGACAAAGTAAAGCACAACAGGCTTTTCTTTTAACAACCCTGGTCTTGACTAAAACTAAAAAAAAAAAAAAAAACAACTGTTCCCTTTGCTGATGTTTATACACTCTTCCCCTTTCTTCTCTCTGAGCATCACACCTTTTTCTTTCCTTCCCCCCCACTCAGTCCACTTCATACCCCCATCACCACCCTCCTACCCATTTTTACTTGCTACTTCGCTCGAGACCGTACCTTATTGACATCTCTTTTTCGGCTGCTGGCATCTAACCCTGAAATCGAAACCCTTTTTCATTCCCTTCCCCCTTCCTCTGAACCTGACATTCCTTGTAACCTCTCTTCCTCCTCTCTTGATATTATATGCCCCCGTTTTCTCTTCCACCCACCCCGTCCCTTCTAATACTACAGCCTTGATTTCTACATTCACACAAACTGTTTTCCTTTTCACTTGCTTCCTCTGAATCTCCTAAGAGGACCTCCTCAATTATCCTGAGTTTCTCTTATTCTGCTCTATAAAGTCTCCCTCTCCTCTCTCCGTTTTACAAAAAAAAACCCACTATCTCATCTATGGCCAAGACAACTCCTTCCTTTCTCCTCTTCATCCCACCCAAATCCACCATTTTAATTTTTTTTCTTTTTATTTGACCTCATCCCTTCTTTTACGTTACTCAATCCCCATTCTCCCATCCTATTTCCCACTTCACGATTTCCTTCTCCTCGAGCCTTTTGCTGCCACTTTAAGGTCAAGGGAATCCTAGCCACAATAGATTCCTTCTGTCCATTCCTTCCCATTCACTTCTGTCCCATTCCCCCTGATCCCGCATTCCCCCGCGCTCTATGCATCGATCTATCTCTCCACAACCTCCCTCTTCCGCTCTTGACTAATTTTCTCCTGTTAGAGTTGGAAGTTTCTAAAGAGCTGATTTTCTCTTTTCCCCTAACCACAGCCCGACATTCAATCCCATTCCTCAACCGTTGCTGTTACAGAGGGTCTTTCTCCGTCCCTGTTCCTTCCCCGTCCCACCCCTCCCATTACCATCCCAGACCCCCAATCCACCAAATCTCCTTACGTCTGACTCCCCCCTTCTCTTTCCTCCCCCCCTGTTTTACCTTCCATCCTTCAGTTCCCACTCTCTCTCCTTCATTTCATTTTATAGATTGTAATACTTATTTTTTTCAGTCGGTCCTTGCTTTCGCCTTTCCTCAGAACCGTCTCCCACTCCAATATGTCCTAAAATAGTACCATAACTCGCCCAATTTCCCTGCTGGCCGTCACGGGCCCCTCCATACAAGTCGTAGATCTCTTCCATGCTACTACCCCCCTCCAGCAGTGGTATTTATATTTATTGTTTAACAATTATTTTTGAGCCCTGTATCATTAAGAAAGCCCGCCATGTTATTTATCCCAATTTCCCCATTTTACCTCTTTCCTTTAGTTTTGCTCCAACGTTGTCTCATCTTTTCTATATAAGGGTGTCAGGGACCACGCCTTCCTCCCTAAGTCCGTCAGCCCCACGTTTCTTCTCTTTTCTTCCGGCCATGTGATAGAGAATTTTTGTTTTGACAGTCCTTTCCCACTTCTGATTGGTCATTGTGTAAGCCTTGTCCTCTTGTCTCTTATTGGCCAGGGTGAACACTATGCTTCCAATCACCATGACATCTACTTTCCTTCAGCTTCACTTCATAATTCCCATAACATTCCATGTGCCAATTACTAAAGAGAGCATGCCGGCCCCTTTAATTCAGATTCACTTAAGGAAAAGCCAAGTTGATGCTGTGATCCTTTGGAGTAGTGGCCTGCGCAGACACCATTTTCCCCCTTTCCCCTTGCCGATCCCAACTAACCTCTATCCTGCCCCCCTGTGGAACTGAACTACTTGAATTTCCTAAAAAAAAACCTTTTTTCATCCACTACACCCTCCCATTTCATATTATTGTTGCTAATGTATATTATATTTGTGTACTGGTACCTTCAGTTTTTAAATCGCTCTATTGTCATGACTGAGTTTTGCCCTGTGTTTTTGTGCTTATTAGTCTGTATCTACTATATTGTGGTATTTGCTTATGGCTTACGGGAATTCTGTGAACCTGCAGTTGGCTGGGACCCCCCCTCATTATCACCCTATCCCCATTGTCCAAATCCCAGTCGCTGATTAAACGCTGACGTGCTTCATTCTCAACTTTGACTCCACGGGGAGTGTGTGTGGTACGGGGTGGTACCTACAATATTTTTCATTCCTGTCTTCCTACATTTGTAACCCTCAGAACCCGCCTGACCACTTGTGTTTGTATTTACCATTGGGCTTGTGGATTCCAGATGAAATAAGATAAAGACAGAAGAAAAAAATGACAGATAAGAACTACTAATTTTGTTACCTGTTCAGATCTTCAAGTGCTGGGCGTTGGATGACTTTGATGATGTCATGGTAACGAAGCTTGCCCTGTACCGCCCCTGGATTCTGAGGGCCAATGCTTCTAAAGGGTCAGTACAATATTGAATGTAGTCATTTTCTTATTTGTATTTCTTTTCTTTTAAATTTTTTCATTGCCTATTGACTGCGAATGTATAAACCATGGGTCGGTTAGGGAAGAAAATACAGTCATAGCCCATATGCATTTTTTAAAGCAAATACTGTTTTATATTGAGGCTTTGTTTTCTATTTCCTCTTGATTGTTTTGATTAAATGTTTTAATACATTTGGATGGCTTGTTTTTTTTCTTTTTTATTGCTTTGGCGTTTGACTTAATTCATTACTTTTTTTTTGTGGCTCATTTTTGAATTGATGTTTGGCTAGTGGTTTTAATTATTCATTGCTTTTTTTTTTTTGAGGTTACCAGTGGTTACACTAGACCACCCATGGACTTTTCTGCCAGTTAGGGCACCCAGGCACCACGGGACCCATGGAGGCCCACAGACCCCAAGCGGGGACCACAGGTTTCCCCGTACGGCCTCTGGTACAATCCGTGTTAAAATATCAAATCTGGTTTTAATGGTGAGGGCCTGAGGGGTGGGTTGGGTTGTGTATTGGTGTTTTAAATAAATATTGTATGTTTATTTGGGGCACGAGTTGGTGAGTGAAGGGCCAAGTCCCCCCCCCCACCCCCCACCTCCTCTTAGACACCCTCACCCCCTGCCTCATAATCTGCTACTTTTGTGCCTTACCCCCTTCATTGCCTTTAGTGGCTATCTTCTCAGGCAGCAGGTGGTTCGCTGAGGCTGATCAATCCTTCAGCTCAGGGAGACCCTCTGCCCCAGCCACTCTACAGCTGATACCCGTTATAACACGGTTCTTGTGGCTCGGGGTCCACCTAATGATAACCCGCGAATCTTTAAACCGTAAATCGCACAACTTTCCTCCACCCTAGAAGACTTTCCACGCAACCCCACTACGAACCCCCCTTATCTGGGGGACCTTTAACCCCCCGATATTCCATACAACCAACCACACCAACGGACTTCCCCGCCCCCCCTCACCTGATGGACTTCGCTCCCACACCCGCACACCGCCTCAAATACCCACGCCCACCGAGGTCCCCGGCAGCCCGACTCCGGTTGCTTCCGAACCGGGGTGTCCCCAGCGCCCCCCTGTACGCAATTTATCCCCCGCCAAACCAGACCACGCGCACCGCCCCTGTCCCGGTCAGCCCTGGCCGTATCGACTCCCACCCCCCACCGCGCCCTTCCTACTATGCCCTCACGCTTCATTGGTCGCTTACGGGTGTCCTCAGGAGACCATCCCCCCACGGGTCGGAGTTGCCGAGCGGGGGCCCTCGCGGCAGCCCATTTCCGGCGGCTGGGACCAGCCCCGACCGAGAACGATTCCCCAGTCCTTGCGCCCCTGTCCGGCCGAAGGGAAAATGCCCTTCCCCCCCATCCACGGCTCCGTACAAACGCCGTCCAGCTAAACCACCCCGGCCACGTAAAGGGACCCACCCCGGCCAGTGTCAGGAAAACGAGTCCCCGGTGTTGAAGGTATCCATCGCTAGCTGAAGGTCGACAATCATCTCTCAGTGGACCTCAGGAAAACAAGAGGCACAGACTTTCCCTCCCCCCACACTTCCCATCAACCCACCAGGGGATGTTCCTTGTGGTCGGTCGCCGTACATGCCCTGCACGGGGTGTAAAAAATTTACCACCCGTACCCCCTACATCGCCTTTCCCTCACATCAAGGTCTTGTCTATCACCCATGTCCCTGTGCTCTCTCTGGCTATCCCGACCACTATCTACTGCGAAAGCAGTTGAACTGCATCACATCGCCTCCAAAGGTTTTTTTTTTATAACATTCAATGGATGCTTTTCAACTTAACCATATACTAGGCATTTAAATGTCCCGCTTCGTGCTGTGGGAATGAAATCATAGGAGTACTGGGCAAACAGCACCCCAAAGTGGCCTGTATCATTGTTAAGGCAGGATATCCCCATCCCATCCCCGCCTCAATCAACAACGGGCCTTCTGCTTGGAGCCAGAGAGGGCAAAATGCCTGCTCTGTTTCGCCATACAATACCCTAATGACTAACATTTCACTTATAGCAACCCCTTCTTATCTATATTGCACAGGGCGAGGGGCCTCTCCTCTCTGCAGCCGAAGCACTCGCCGTGTGAGCCCTTTTAGAGGGGCATCTTCACGTCACCACGCCCGGGTACTCGCCCTCCCTATTTTTGCAAAGGTGGCTATATCACTGTGTATTTTTTCTGAGGCTTTTCTGCTCTACCCGTGATAGCAACAGGCAAATGGCTTTTAAAACCCTGGTGAATTTGTTTTTTTATTGGAGCTTAGTGTATAGGCCCCTTTACTCCTCTACTGTAGTTCTTTATTATTATTTACCGGGGTTTACAAATTAGCTATCAGCACAAAGACAATACAACTGAAAATACATTTTTGTGACTAGAATATCAAGGTTAAAGTATATGCTGACAGCTTCAATACCATCAATCTTTTACACGTATCATCTCGCATTTTGAATACCCACAGTTGACTGCCTAAGGCGTTTGAGGATAGCATAATTTTTTGTTTCTACAATTCAATTCGTTATATGGTGATGTATAACAATATTTTCACATCAGAAAAAAAGTTATGCCTCTTAATCAATAAATAAATCTTTTTTTATCATTAAGCTTATAGACAGCTGTTGATGTGAAGCATAGGGCATCCTGATTACTTAGTGTATTTTATTAGTGTGCATTCATTTAACATAACTTAGACATGTAGGTGTCTGGCACATATACTGGAGATACCTTAGTATGAAATTGTGTGGTGTTTCACCCTTGCTCCTTTTGGGCCCACAGTGAGTAGTGTTCACCAGGTAGTTAAAGGTTTAATTTTCCCTACCCATGGCCCAGTTGCAACACTTAGTATTAGATATGTCAACTTGAAGTTTATGTTCTGTCCACTCTCCTTTGCCAATATCCCGCATGATCCACGCAATACCCGAGAAGAACCAGGTACCTGTCAACTGCCAGCACCACTACACCTTGCTATACCATCATCCTTCTTACGGGGAGCTCTTCAGTTTTGTCAGAATCCATAGCGTATGGACGGAAAATTCTACCTTCAGCTTTAGCCTTATCAACTCTTCTCCACCCGGCTGTTTCGTTTGGCCTATTTTGAACACTCATGAGGTATTGTTCCCGCATCCACTTCCCTACTTACAACGCCACTATTTTACACCTTCTTCCTCCCATCCCATAACTATCGCCTCGCATTGTCCTCGTCTCCCTCTCTTAGCTTTTTTATTTGTTCTCATTCCCACGACCTCGCTCTTATTTACTGGACTAACAAATGGTGAGCAGGGGGCACATCTCATAACCTTTCCCCGACAACTCCTTTTGGTGCTTGTGGAACACTCGGGAGCGCCAGCGTGACTAAAGGCTGCGGCCAGGCAGGAGAGCGATCCTGTTTGCGCTCGGTGTCTTCTGTTATATCCATCCCGCTCTCACTTCTGTGTACCGTCCCTAAATTGTCTCATTTAATTTTCCATCTATTTTCTTGCCTGCTTTTTATTCTGTGATTTTTTTCTTTTGTATCTGCGCGTCCATAACGAACAACTACCCTCTCAATCATCCATTTTTCACCCCAAACCCCTACTCCCCCTACCTACCTTTATTCTTATGTCATTTTCTTCTTATAACTTCCAATCTTTAGATTCACATCGGTACTCATATCCTACTTACTGGTATATGCCTAATTTTGTAGTCCCTGTACCCTTAAATTAAATTGCTGTATGCAGATCAGGAGAGTACACATACAGTAGAAGTTGAAATCTCATTTAAATCTCTTTCAAATAATAAAGAAGATATTTAACTATTTTCTAATGTTTTAAGTACTGAGTGCCTTAAAAGCTGCATATCATTTAACGTGGCTAAATACTCATTACTGGGGAGAATCAAGTACAGTACTATAACAGGCCACATTAAATAAAACCCATGATTGGCAGGTTACTGTCTGTCATCGGTTCTTACGTTCCTACAAAGATGAAACATAGAGCCCCAAGTCATGTTTGTTCTAACTATTATATGGGTATGGTACTTCCATGCCGCGTGGTACCAAAAACCTTCATTATTCCAGCCAATGGAGATGGGCGAACATTTCGGCAAAGCTTGAGTTCGTCCGTGAAATCGGCGTATCGTTCAAGTGCAAATCTTTGCTGATTTCTCAAACTCAAGGCCGGCCTGTGCTAAACATTCGTTGGTCAAACCGTAATATTTACCCATAGCTCTGCAAAGAACACCCGACCAAACATTTTATTTTTTTTTTTTTTGTTTGCGACCGCCATACTGCCCAATAGGCTAGGCTTCAGGTGGTTTTCCATGCTTTCGTGCGGATTTGTATTAAAACAGACAAATTTTCCAGCACAGGTTTAGTGCGAAAGCTTGGGAAAATTGGCGACCAAACTTCAACAAGTCCGCCCTCTCCTATCAGCAAACAATTCCAGTTCAGTCCACTTTTTACAGATGCTATGTAACAACAGGACTTACTGCACCCGTAGAATAACCCAACATGCAGAGACTAGATACTTGTACCTGTACCAGTAAGCCCAAATATAAACTGTGCCCTTTCACCCACCCCGGGGTACCAACTACGCGTGCGCATGTCACCTGTGTGGCTAACAGTACCTACATCCGCCACTTGGATCTGGGGTTACTTATACACGGTGCGCACCTCCACGATGAGGATCCCCCAATCGTGGTGGGAGTTGCCCTCACCGAATAACATACAACCAGTAAATAACCACACGTCAAGATAAGACCTGATTTCCTAATATCTTAATATAAACTTCTTACATAGACTCTCTTTGGCTCTTGCATATCATCATTGCATCACCCTTTATCCTTTCAGTAGCAATGTTGCTGGCACTTGTAAACACCACAACAATAGTCACGTGTTAGGGATATCGTTTCCCTGTGTAGGGCCCAGTTGTGGCACTTATAATACCCCCCTGGTCTAGTCATGACCAGTATCAGCAGAACAATCACAGCTCTCTGCACGTGGGTCCCCCTGCTGTGTGGCGCGCTGCTCTCTTGTAATGTATTATTCCACCATCTGACCTTCCTCTCCTCTGGGAGGGACCACCGCCCAGCCGTGAATCCTTTGGTAAAAAAAGGTTCTAATCCTAACTATTACCAGATCTCTTTCAGCTCTCAATATTCGCGACATTCCAGTAATGTCCTGCGCAATCTCGCTCTCTCTCTATTGAGATGTGAGGATTCCCTTCTTAAAAAAGGGTAAACGTCTCTTTTCCCCTATACTCCACAACACCAAGGTATAATATATCCTCACTGATATGTATACATTATACGTAAATGAAAATCGATTTTGCCTAAAGTAACAAGGTATACCGGGTGCACCTAGGCTGATTTGAAATGTAGTTTCAAAATAGAGAGATAGGCCTTATGTTTGAAAACGCCTTTCTCCACTTTTCTCTTCTTCCTTTTCTGCCAGCAGAAGTTTCTTGGGGGGCTGGTTTTTCTGGGGATTCAAGTGGTGGCAGTGTATTTGGGTATAATACAGCAATGCGGCGATGTTAACTTAAGTGAGTACCATGAAGCCGAATAGTTATTAGATTGAATTCAAACCTGCCCCATGGTTACACTAGCTATCTTGATATTATAGTCCCGGTTTAGGTGCCGCTGGAACTAAAATCCACTTTTTTTGTGTATTGCACTAGTACCACCGAGTCATTGTGAACTGTGCTGATACTTACCACCCTCCACAACACCCCGCACGCCATAACCTTGATAGGGTAGGACTCTACCAGGGATATATTGTCAGGTTATACACACACTGGTTTCCCCGAGCATATTTAGGCTATGGGCACTTGTTATAAATTTTTATCTACCACCTACCCGCCTCTACCCATCCTGACTCAAGCTATATACCACACCCCACTCTAAACTACTAACCAAAGAACACCCACCGAAGTCCCCACCACAACCCAAACCACCTCTAATCACCCTCTTCACCTATATTAGGGAACATTAGTACTTACCTTTGGATTATCCCACCTACTCCCTTTTGGTGTCCCCCATCACCCTTTGTTTTAATTGTTTTTGATGATTCGAGTATGTGCGTCATTGAGTATGCGTCGTTGTTTGTGTACCATAAACTTTATATTTTGGCCTGTACTTTGGCTTTTATATACTGAACTGTTCCCCACAGTGCTTGGACGGTTCTTATTTGTACCACGCGCGTACCTTGTAACCCCAGTACACTTACCCTTTACGATCTTTTATTGTCTTAACCCCTATTGAATATAGCAGATGCAGACCTTGTTGTGCGTTAAGAGGGATCGGGGGGGTCGGGGGGGGAGACTATCTTTTTCCTCCATTTTGTTTTGTTGTCTGTCCTTACCATTCCTTTGCAAAAAAACCGGCTGCTTTTATTTTTACTTTATTCAATAATTAAGTGGCGAGTGGTAACCACAAGTTATAGAATGATTTTAAGTTGTTATTAATAACCCTCACTGTATATAGAAACGCCATACATCAATAGCACACACTAAGCCCTGCAGTCTGGGAAAACCGCGTAAGGCGTGGACATGTGGTTTACCGTCATCTGACTTGGTACTTGGGTGCCGTCATCTCCGGGGTGTGGTGACCTCCTTGTATCGAGCTGCGCT
>WSYH01005890.1:711-41432 GCA_036426205.1 Ascaphus truei
ACACACACACACACACACACACACACACACACACTCAGACACTCACACACACACAAGACACTCACCAGGCCAACACACCCATTCAAACACACATCCACACCAGACACCACACCACCACCACCTCAAGGACACCACACACTCAGACACCCAAACTCAGAAGACAACCCAAACTCAGGACACCCAACTCCACAACCAAACCCAAACTTCAGAACCACAAACTCACGACACCCAACAAATCAGGACCCCAAACTTCAGAACAGACGCACCAAACTCAGACACCCACATTAGACAACCACACTTAGACACCACGACTTAGGACCACCCAACTTAGACACACACATTAGGAGCCCACACCCACATTCACACACAGAACACACAAACACTAAGACAAACACCACCACTCACAAACAACCATCCCACCCACCTCACAGCACCACACACCAAAACTACACCCACACCACTCCCAGAACACACACACCCACACACACCCACACAAACAATCCATGGGTGGTGACTGGGTTGGTATCATTGGAAAGGAGGGGGCCTACTTTCCTCCAGGGTGCTTGTCCTCCACATGTCACGGGGTTCGGCAGGGTTGCGGAGGGATCGGAAGGCCAGCGGGGGGATGGGGGGGGCAGCGGGGGGAATGGGGGGCCAGCGGGGTAGGCCGGGAATGGGGGGGCCAGACGGGAGGGAGGAGGGGGGGCCAGCGGGAGGGTGTTGGTGGGACCAGCGGGAGGAGTCAGGGGACAGCGGGAGATAGGGGCCAGGCGGGTAGGGGGATGGACGGATCGGGGGGAAGGTGAGGATCGGGGGGGCCGGAGCGGGGGCGATCTGGGGGCAGGGGTCGATCTGGGGGCCAGCGAGGATCGGGGAGCGTGGGGGCAGGGCAGCAGGAGGATCGGGAGCAAGCGGAGGGGTCGGGGGGCCAGCGGGAGGATCGGGGGGCCAGCCGGACAGACGCATGGCCGCCAACCTTCCCGATGGGAAACGTGGCAAGCCGCGCGGCGCCCAGGACTAAAGCCAGGAGGGGTGCAGGGGGTGGGCGGGCATTAGTTGCGACGGGGGATCGGTGGGTAAAAGCTGTGACCATGCAGCAAGCTTAAGGCCTATAGGGAACCATATAAATGGTTTTGAGGGCAAAAAGTGACACGTGTGTGCCATTTGCATGTCATTTCCCAGAATCCCTTGTGAAGTGAAGTGCGTATGCTGGGTGATTGAGGGGGAAAGGCGGGGGTTGCAACCTGCCTAAGATGCAGATGAGCATACAGTTGTATTTGCTATTTGCATTCCTGTGGAGGGTTTTTGTCACTTTTTTTACTCACCATAACTTAACTCATATTAGGTGTTGATATATATTAATATTATACATAGGTGTTATAGTATAATATGATGGTGTACGTATATATTATAATAGTATATAATATATATATATATATATAATATATATATATATATATACACCACAATAGATGTATATAATATATACCACCACACAAATATATATATATATATAACAACCACACACTATTATATATAATATATATACAACACACACACACACACACCCACACACACCTCTCTGTGCTGCCTCTACTCTGTCTGGTGGCTCCGATACAGTAGTTAAAATGCCAGTGCAGCCCCATTGGATGGGAGGTGTACGTGACCGCTCCTCCTCTCCCCCAGAGGCAAAATTTAAACTTGCCTGTCTCTTCGATTTCTCAGCCTCCGCAAGCATCAGCAAGCATGCGGAGGTGAGGAGAACTATAGCCGCGTGATTACAGATGCAGGGCTTGTGCATTGTTCAGCGCGGCTCAGCCCGCCGAGCGACGTGATTTTACAATGTCAGGCGTAAGACTCATGCCACCAGTGTTCCCAGAGGTCTGGTATACCTATGTGACCCTCTGGCTCCCACTTCAGAGACAACGTAATGTCCTCTGATTCTATTGAAAGTACTAGTCTAGACCATGTTGTTTCACAAATATCCACTTCAGAGGCAAGCGTAAGTTCTCTAATTTATCGAAGAGTACCTAGTTGGCTCCTGCTGTTCACAAATACCTACGTAAGAGACAATGCGCAATGTCCTCTGATTCATAGAAGTACCTAGTCTGGCTTTGCTGTTTCACAAATTCCCACTTCAGAGACAAGCACAGTGTCGTCTGATTCTATTGAGAATCTAGTCCAGTTCCTGCTGTTTCTTAATATTCCCCTTCATGAGGTCAAGCGCAGCATTCTCTGATCCCATTGAAGCTGTTCTAGGCTGTCGCGTTGTTATTCTCAAATACCCACTTCAAAGACCATATACCTTCCCCGGACCCTGTGTGTACCTAATTGACCACTGCTGTTCAGACATCCAGTTTACGAACAAAACATACTCTTCACTGGCTATTCTGCAGCTCCTGTGGTAATCAATGAATGACTTCAATTCCTAACTGCAAAGAATAGTTTTTCTCCTTCTAGGCCCCCACAACCTCCTATGTAGCTTAGAGCCTGGGATTCTTACTCTCAGACAATACTTCTGTCTCACGACTCTTCCACAGTATTGAGGTATCCGCTACAGACTGCATGGCTTGCTAATGCTAGCCCAGGGTTATCTCTCAGTGAACTTTCTGAAGTACCTGATGTTTCTCAGAGTCAAAGGACCCTGGGCCCAAAACTGGTTATACGTCCTTGATTCTTCCACAATTTTTGGTGGTCAGGGGTTGTGGTACCCATACGACGCTTGCTGACAATCAGGGTTACCTCCCAGGGAGGTTTCTAGTACAGATGTATCTGCAGATTCAAAGGACCCGGTGTTTTTAAAACAGATTTTTTCTACACTGATTCCTCACAGTATCGCGGCAAAGCATTGAATCGGGACTTCCACTCCTCAGGCAAGTTCGTGTTTTCTGATTCTCTGTGTTTTGAAGTACTCAGTCTAACTCCAAGACTTTTTTTCTAAGTCAGTTTTCCACTCACCCCAGCTTCCTGCGGTACTGGATAGGTCTGTATTGTATCCAAGCTCTCTCACTTACAAGCAGCTTCAAATCCCGCGGGTTGGTTCCTGTGTGGTGCCTGAAGTGTTTCTCTCTGACAATGGCAACATGAAATCCAAAGACAGGAACACCCCTATTGGATTTCTTGCCTTGCCTGGGGTGCCCATCCTGCTTCTGTTGCCTCCACACAGGGCAAGGCAAGGGCATGCTTCTCTTTGCTTGTTCTTTGGTGCCTACTGCGTCCCTGCGATGCCCAGACTTGGACCTGAGTGCTCTCTAAACCCATATGCCATGGGATGCTGGCCTTATCGTTTGCCAGTACCGGGGCAGAAAAATACTTAAAAACACTACAACCGTCACACTCAACTGCTAGGGATAACGGGTGGACTTTAACAAGAGAACTGGTATCAGTATCTTTCAGTGAGCTCTACACCTCGCTACCCAGTGAAAGGATTCTCACACAAACGCCTACCTGCTTATTTGAGCAAACTATTGCTCTTCCAGAATGTTCTCTGTAATCAGGCCAACCAATCAGTGTGTCTTGTACTCTGGAACTATTGCTGGAAATCTCGCACCGGCGTGTTCCCTTCGGACGTCCTGTTCTGGAATCTCCTGTTTTTCCAACAGCTCTGGATTTCCAAATCGTTCTGTGATGCTTTCTGCGTGCCAAGAATTGCAGTATCACCGTTCTCATGTCTAAAGATGGTTCTCGTCCAATGACTGGGCTGGTTATACGGGCCACTTTCGTGAAGACAGTTCAAAACAATTTATGTCACCCAGATCCCTGAGTGATCCGGCTCGCCGGTGTTCTCGCCTGAATGGGGGTTACGTAAGGAATCGCGCTGGTTTCGGCTGAAACCTATTCCTTACAGACAAACAATGCAGTGTTTCTAGACAACTCCCCCTGTGTTTCTGCAATCAGTATCCCCTGTCCTGCAATCACTGCAGCCTGATACCTCCTGTACAAACTCTCCTTATTCGCTTGGCTTTACGATATATAGGCCAGCCCCTTCCGCCAGGAAAGTGGCGAGCATAAAAACCAAGATTCACTTGGATTGTACGTGTTTGCCACAAACACTCCTGCCTTAGCCGTTACTTGTTCCAGTTGCCTGCTGCTATCATCCTTGCCAGGTTGTTTCCTTTTCCGGGCTTGTCATACCTCTTGCAGAGGCCTGGTTCCTGTAGCCTGTTGCATATCCTCCTGCAGAGGCCTGGTTCCTGTAGCCTGCTGCAAATCCTCCTTGCAGAGGCCTGTTCCTGGGTCCTGTGTGAAGCGCTGGATCCTCCAGTGCTAACCTTGGTGTTCCTTGGCCGGTCTGCATTCTCCCTTGCGCCGGCCTGCATATGGGCCGCTCCTCACGCAGATGCCATTCCTACGTGGCACAGCTTCTACTCTGAAGTGCTACGCACTGTCTTCCTTTTGCGAACCCAGCTTGGATATCGTGAACCCTGCCTTCTCCAGCCCGGACCCCGGCTTGCTCCATATTACCCTGCCTTCTCCAACCCTGACCTGGCTCTGTCTGACCCACGGAATTCGCACTACAGACCTGACTCGTGGTGTAAGGTCGGTTGTATATGCATCCCCACCTCAGCCCGTGGTCCGGTCCCGGTTTGTGTCGAGCACGTCCGTTACACACGTGGAGGTCGGAAGAAGACGCTGGCCAAGCATAGATGTATCCAACGTATCTATCTAGTACTATCTGTAAGTAGGCATTTGAGTGTTTGCAGTATTTATCCCTAACAGTCGTGTGGTCCATGCGCATGGTGTGTCCCCTTTATATTTTATAACAGAGAAGATACGAGAAGAAAGAAGCCCGTCCCAGTCTTCACAAACAGGACTATCTCTCAGACTGGGGTCAAAGTGTGGACTTTATTTTGGACAGTGGGGATTGGTGATGTTATTTACAGTTCACTTTTGGCGCCGCGGATCACATTTAGTTTTCTATGAATGGACTTGTGCTGTGTGAAACCTACCAGGCTGCACCTGTCTGTAAGAGACACTCAGTAAGAGTGAGACTGAATCAATCACTCTCTCTGAGCGCCTCTTAACAGTCGTCGTGGGCTTTTATTTTAATAACGCTTGTATGAAGCAGGGGGTTCCGGAGCGGAACTACAGTATTTCAGGTCTGGGGACCCCCTGATTCACTTTTTCTCCCTTTTTTTTCCGTGACAGTATCTTTCGCCAGTTTAAATTCTCCTCGCTTCACGGCCCCGTGACTGGGGCATTTAAACAATGCGAAAAGATACCAGCACCAGTTCCCCATACTGTAGTAACTACCGCTTAAGGCAACTGAAAGGGGTTAAGCCAGAGTACCTGTTTTATTGGGGGTAGAAGGGGTGGGGAAAGGGCTAGTTGCCCCAGGGTGAGTGGTTAGGCCTACCGGGAATGTTGCGGGACTACCCAACCAACTACCCAACGATAGGCCTTAACACTCACCGGGAAACTTCCCCTTCACTATCCCCTCTACCCCCAATAAACTTAAAACAGTTAAATAAACACCAATACACCAATGATTGCCAGCATGGTTACCATGCCCTTAATGGGAGCAAAGATAACCCCAGTGGCAATTAATGGGCACCCTACACTCAACCCCCCCCCCCCCCCCCAATGCAATGAATGACAAAGCTACAATATAAAAACAGAACTAAATAAACTACATTAAATAAATCAAAACAAACATTTGCAATAAATGCATTGATTGTACTGTGCTTATCTGTACCCCTAAGGGGCATAGATAAAGATCTTGCCAGCTGTCCGATAATATCATGAGATATTATGTATTATCGATTTTGGTGGCTTCATGGTTAATGATGCATTGTTTCAGTTTTTAAAATAAATAATGGTTTTGACAGTCAAGACATTCCTGGGTCTGGCGGTCTTCAAAAAGCAAATATTAAGGTTACCTCTCGTTTCTAGTATGTACTGGACTCAGTTATAACCAGCGCTCGCACAAATCGGTCGCCAGGGGCACTGGATTTGCCTCCGTGGCGACAACGCCCGCCTAGTGCTTGCGGTTAGGTGAATTGTGTTTTTAAAAAAAAAACATTTTTAATCCAGCAACCTGATTGGCTTGGCATATTTTTTTCAGCCAGGCCCATATAGGACACGCAGGCGAATCCGCCTCCTTTCCTCCATCTTCAACTGGTAAGTACTCACCTGCGCTCCCGCTGACCCGTCTGACTCTCCCGCTTGCCCCATGCCACTCCGCGGACCCTGCGCCACCCGTGAGGCGTTTGTGGAGTCTCCCGCCGTCACTACTGGCCCATGCGGAGGCGGATGGGGTAGCGGGGGTTTTCCCCCCACGTCCCCGCAGTCCAGCTGCCTGCCGTGCTGGTGGTAGCGGGGGGTGTTCTCCCACCCACGTCCCCGGTGATCCCTCTGCCTGCATGCGGTGGTAGCGGGAGGGCGGTTCTCCCCCACGTCCCCGGCGCTCCCGCTGCCTACAATGGAGTTGTCGGTAGCGGGGGGGTTTCTTCCCCCACGTCCCCGAGCTTAGCTGCCTGCCGGGGTTGGTAGTAGGGGGATTTCTCCCCCCACATTCCCCGTGCGCTCCCGATGCCTGGACGGGAAGGTGATAGAGGGGGGTTTCTTCCACCCCCACATCCCGGTGCTTCCCGTTGCCTGCTGGAGGTGGTAGCGGGGGTTTTCTTCTCCCCACGACCCCGGCGGTCCGATGCCTGCCTGGAGGGGGTAGCGGGGGGTTTCTCCGCCCTGTCCGGGCGCGTCCGTGCCTGCTCGGGAGATTGGGCGGGCGAGTGGGGGGGAGCGGTGTGGGGTGCTGGTCAGCAAGCACTTCCTCTCGTCGACCCCCCCGTGTGTGTTTAAAGTGAGAGAGAGAGGAGAGCGTGGGTGTGTGTGTGTGTGGGGTGGGGTGTGTGGTGTGTTGTGTGTGTTGTTATATATATATATTATATATATATATCTATTATGAGCAGAGTGGGTGTGTAGATAGGGAGAGTGTTGGGGGGTAGGAAAGTGTGTGTGGGTTTTGGTATATGGGGGAGTGTAGTGTGTGTGTGTGTGTGTGGGTGGGGGGGGGAGTGTGGGTGTGGTGTTGTTGGGTGTGTGTGGGTGTGTGTGTGGTTGTGTGGTGGTGTGGTGTTGTGTGTGTGTGTGTGTGTGTGTGTATGGGAGTGTTGATAGAATATAGGATAGGTTTGTATGTGTGTGTGTGTGTGTGGACACCAGAGGTCCCTCCAATCAGTACACCCCCCCACCTAGTCAGTCAAAGTCAACCCAGTCAGTCACCATCTCCCCATCAGTTCCCCATCAGTCAGTTCCCCCTCATCTCTCTACTCTGTCTCTCTCCCCTCTCTGTCTCTCTCCCCTCACTGTCTCTCTCCCTCACTGCCCTCTCCCCTCACTGCCTCTCTCTCCTCACTGCTCTCTCCCATCTCTGTCTCTCCCCCCTTTAAGATTCTCTCCCCCCTCTGTCTCTCCACACATCCCCTGTCTCACACTCTCTCTGTCTCCACTCTTGATCTGGATATCTTATTTACCCTGTATATCTTAACTGCCCTATACTCACCGAAATAACTTATACTGCTTTTCTTCCAGATCTGACTCAAGCTTCACACAGGAAACATCTGAACCCCCCCTAACCAGAGACAGGTAAGGAACACCTCCCCTCCAATGTATAACATTGCGGGAATGAGGGTACCTGGACATTGAGGGACTGCGGATCAGGTAAGATCCCAGCGGGATTACTGATAAATATGGTGAAGCGGGGGTCCTCCAGACCACTGGTTAAGGGGTGCAGGAAACTAGTCATTCACATCTGGCTTTTTTTCTCTGATCCGACATAATACAACACACACACACACACACACACACACACTTACAAGGACAAATTGTAGTATAATGTAATACATAAATAAACTTTATGTCAAGAACCAGTGTTCTAACTAGGAATTTATTCAATATTTTATTTATGTATTTTTTTTTTTTAAAGGGGGGTTGGGGGTGGGGCGGGACTAGGGCGGGGTTGGGGGCGGAAGGATTAGGTGGCGAGTAGATTTTTTGGTTCGGCGAGTAGATTTTTGGGTATTGTCAAGCACTGGTTATAACAATACATGTTATATTAAATGAACAGATTTTATACTGTCAATTGACAGGACATTTCATGAAAAATTCGAAATATGATTATGGCATATGTAACCTTTACAGACAAGATTAAAATTGTTTTAGAAGAGGTAAGAAAAGTTCTGCAAGTGTTGAGAAGAGGCCCCGCTTAATGGAGATTACAATCTATAAAGCCAGGTAGTAGAAAATGGGTACAGGGGATAAAAGGATGGTGAGTTTCAGATTGAAATAGAGCAGCTTTACATGTGAAAACCAATGAATGGCAGCAAAAGGCTCACCACACTTTAGCTGCCCCAAAGGCTGTCAGCCTTTGAGGCAATGAAGATGTAGACTGAAGGGGTCAGATTGAATGCAGCTGGATTTACAGAGTCCTTTGTTCTCTGGGGGCATAACATTCCAGTGGGTGGGTTGACGAAACACATAAGCAAAAGCAGATGTTAACCCTAACATGCTAGTTTTGTGCAGAGGAGAGCAGCTCTTTGGGAACCCTTTCAGGCGTTTTCCTTTGAGCGATGCACGATGCCTAGACTGTGACTGAGGGTTCAGATGGCAAATGTTTGTTTTATTTAAATGTAATGTATTTTATTTTGTAGTTCTTTTAATTTTAGGTTGCCCATTCATTGCAAATGGACAATCCATATTGTGGTCATGGTTTACCACAATGACAATCAATCGGTGGTAGGGGTGGGGGGTAGTTGCCCCTGGGAGAGTGGTTAGGCTTTCCCGGGGGGGAATAGATGGGGGGGGGGTGGTGGTAAACAATTAATTACCAATAAGGAACCCATTCATTGCCAGGGGTTTTCTTTGCTCCATTGAGGGTATAGGTAACCACCACTGGCAATCAAAGAGTTAACCCTATCCATTACCAGGACATTTAAGTTGAAGAGATACCAGTACCCCCATACTGGGCCTGTACTCGGGAAGCAGGGTTTCCCGACCGAAATGAAATGTGGTTCAGATCCAGAGATCCCCTGCTCAATACTTTGTATTAAAATAAAAATAAAAAAGACGCATTGACGCCTGTTTAGAGGTTGAGGGAGAGTGACTGATCGTCTCACTCTTAATGCGCTTCTCTTATAGACAGGTGTAGCCCGGTTGGTTCACACTGCGGAGTCCCATTCTCGAAGCAGGGACACCCACTGTGTAATCCGATGAGCCATAGTCTGGCTGCAGAGATTCGCCACGCACAGATTGGGGAAAAATTACTAAATGTGACCGCAGCGGATTTCGTGATGGCAGCGCGACTGACCATAACGCTACATCTGTACTTATGAGAAGAGAGCGTAAAGGGTAGTGACACTCAATGCGTCGTTGTAGAGTGTAAAAGTTTTAAGTGCATTTTTGACAAAAACTCACTAAATGCACTACTGACTTGGAATTTCTTGATATTCTATTAAAGACTACTTAAGTGCCTATTTAGTTATAGTTCAGAGTTACCAAAACATTAAAAACTCAAAGTATGGATTTGAGAAAATGTCAAAAAGAACATTTGGTTTCTTTTTTCCGAAGTATTAAAAGAATGTATTAATGACTTTTACCTTTTCAACGAGAATGGTAAAAATTTTTTAGCTCACTTAAAGAATACACACCATTATAAATAATTGATGGTATCTAATGCCTGTAGTCATGTTTTACACAATATTTCTGCTCTTTGTTTGAAGCACATAACCCTTGGTTAGAAGCTATTTCAGGAATATTAAACGACAAGCTTTTTTATTCAAACCCATAGCCCAACTACTTCACCCTTATTAGTGTAATAATGTACCAATCACCCTACTTTTATTGTTATGAATCTGTGTACAGGGTTCTTTTTAAGATGACCCACAGTCTTTTATGTTTTGGTTTCATGTTTCGATGACGAAATCATGTGCCGCCGTTTTAGACAGGCAAACGCCCTAAAATAAGCCATAGCGTAATTCTTGACGGGAAGTTGCTGCTTGCTGTTGGTTGGACAGCGCAGATATTGATTTTCCTTTAGGGCTGTTTATAGTGTGCGGCCTCGTGCGCGCGTTTGCCTGTGGTGACGTGCGTGCCGTGACGCTCAACTTTTGTGTGTGATTTTGTGAGGAGTGAGGTACTGTGTCTGGTATGTGTGTGTGCATGGTGTGGCGCGTGTGTGTGTGTGTGATGTTGTGGTGTGTGTGTGTGTGTTTTAAATAAGGTTTCTAAATAAATAAATACTTAATACATTTTTTAAAGAATACCTTTGTACATAATACACACAACATACATCTACATTGTAGAAGGCGCAATTCTTTCTTTTCTTCTCTCTACCCCTGTCAAGCTGGTTCCCCACACTGCGTGCGCGGCGGCACCATTATAGAATGGCAACCTTCAGCCCACTACACACAACTGCCGCTCGCACATGGCAGTAGCGCGCACGGAGTAATAAAAACGGTCTGTCTATCATAAAAAGTATATAATCAGTTTTGGAGGATCCTTATCGGGCCAGGATAAAAGAATGCACTGGGGAAAGGTGATTTTAAGTAGCAGTCCTTCCTGGTTTGGAGTTGCTTTAGCACCACGTTGTACCTTTTTTTTAGAAGTACATAATCCTCAAAGGGCACAGCGGTTGAGATTTTCTGGAGCTCAGTTTAAAACAGTGGCTATTATGATAGTCTTTGTTAAAATCCACCGCACATACAATTATATCCGAACGTGTACATTTTACTGCTGTGATGATATTAAATGGTTATAAATCCAGTTTGGCATTGCATTTGGGATTTTTCTAGGAATACAACACTTATTTTATGTGAAATGGTTGCATGGGACATGGGTCCTTAAGGAAATTTTGAATCGTCTTCACGTTAACCTCATTGAGCCTGGTAATTTCCATGTCATAACTGAATGCATTATTCTCTGGGGCCATGATGTGGTGCAAAAAAGCTCAGGTGACCCCCTTAAGATTTTCACATATTTCAAACCATAAAAGTTGTATTAGATCTAAATGAAGCTACTAATAATCGATTAAAGTAAACCTGATCAAACAAAATTACACAAAAACATGATACTTTTTTCAACATTCTATTATATCCAAACAATGATAGTCGAACTTTCAATAGCCATGATGATGAAAAAGTATGTGAACCTTTGAATCAGAAGTAACCTGGCTGCACCCCCTTGAGCAGCAGTGACTTAAACTAAGATTCCTGTAACTGCTGGTAAGTCTCCACCATGGTTTTGAGGAATTTTGGCCCTTCACCTTCTAGACTGCTCAACTCAATGACATGTGGGGCTTCCTTGCAGGACAGCTGTATTCAGGTCCTGCCACAACATTTTGATGGGTTTAGGTTGGGCTTTGACAAGGGCCATTCTAAATCGGCAGCAGTCCTCCTGCAGCCATTTCTTTTGGTTCAGCTCACCAGACGGAAGGCGATCATTCTCCCTCTAGGATCTTCAGATTTACAATGCAGAATTGCATGGTTGGTCAATGATGGAACGCCGCCCAGGTTCCCTGAGGCAGCAAAAAGCAGCCCAAAGCATCAAAACTCCTAATTACTATGTTGACGGTTGGGATGGATGGGTTTGTTCTGTCTCGAACTCAGTGTTAGTTTTGCCCAAAGTAAGGTTTCTAATTGAGCAAAAAGTTTAACCTTGAATCCTCTATCCAATAACATGTGTCCCAGAATTTTGTGGATCATTACGAGCAGGGGGGTGGGGAACCTTGTTTCTGGGCATAGGGGCCATTTGGATATTATATAACATGTTGCGGGCCATACAGACACAGACAGGCGCACAGGCAGGGCACTCCAGCAGGAGCAGGCACACAGATCTTACCACCCACCCTTACCTCTGGTAGGTCTGCTTGCTGCGGGAGGATCGTGTATAGCGCTGCTGGGGTAATGGCGGGGGGGAGCTGCAGCGTGCTGGGAAGTTGGGGGGAAGTATGGTTGGCTCTGGGGTGTAGGTACAGTGCGTGCTGGGGATCGTGTTATGGTTGTTGTAGGGTTGCCGGCGCCTCAACCTTCCTCCGATCGGGCGAGCGGCGGCCTTTTTTTAAAAATAGCGTGAACCTCGGTTATAGCAGTGCCTTAGCAGGGCAGACCAAAATGATTTCGGGAGGCCTATAAAGCCCTCGGGCTGAGGTTCCCAACCCTGATCTACAGTATGGCTTTTGTGGAGCACTTTTAAACGGGTGCATGTTCCTTTTTAGAGATCAGTGTTTCCTCCTGGGCTATCTTTCCATGAAGCGCACCATTTGTTCAGCTTTTTCTGATCGTTAGTCGTTATGAACATTCACATTTTAACCATGGCGAGAGATGGCCTGCAGATCCTTTCGATGTTTTACTCTGGGTTCCATGTGACTTCTTTTGGATGATGGCCGGTTCGTTCTTCCAGAAAATGTGGTAGGATGACCTCACTGGGTAGTTTAGAATGGCTGTCGGCCTTGAACTTCTCATTTGTGGACAGTGGATGGGGGGACTGCCCCGGATATTCTGAGAGAAATGGTTTTGTGTAACACTTTCTAGACTGATGAGCATCAATAACGGCTTTTCTGAGCTCCTCAGAAATGTCTTTGAGTTGTGGACTTGACGTGTGTCACACACATGTAGGGTGAAGGGACCAAAATCACAAAGATTCTGATCTTTATATAGGGTGGGACCTCCTCCCCAAAGTGTCTCACTGAAGATCACTAATTATTTAAACACCTTGATTCTATTATCACTTTTAATAGCTGATTAAAAACCCAGGTTTCATTTACTTTTGCACATACCCTGACTTTTATACTCTAGTCTAATCATACTATCATTTGTTTAAATTGGAAGTGGTTAATATCAACCCCCCTATTGGATATTAAAGGAAAGGTGGTTTTTAGTCATTATAAAAACTATGACTTTCTGTGAATTATCATTGCGGTCCAAAACCTTTTGTCGCCACTATGTTCCAAAACCAGACAACAAAAGATAATATTAGGGAGATTCTATGTCAAATTACCCCCAAATAAAAACTGTTGTTTTGAGTTTTGGATGCCAGTGCAATATCATCAATATAGTGGATGAATCCCGTTATGAGAGGTTGAATGTTTTTCTTTTTGAGAGGTGGAAATTTTATGTTTTGTCTAGGGCCGTAAAAATATACCCAAATCACAAAAAAATAATCACCGGTGAATTATACAAAAACACGATAAATTGGGAATAAAAACATATATTTTAAACTTTTACCTAAATTGCAAGTTGTGAAACGGTTCTTAAGCCATCTGTCAGTTTGGATGAGCACGGGCCAACTTGGTGGCGATCTGGTGCACCCCACCTAAAGGTGGGCAACCCTTCTAGGACAAAATGACTCGTTCGGGGAACCTGCAGTTGGTCTCATCTGTGGGATATCTTTGCTATTTATTATTTGTACCCAAATCTGACATGATGAGAATTTTTAAAAGTTAGACTGGGAGGGGTTTGATTTGTCCTGTGGCTGTTTCACTTTTTGTTGTCACTGTTGGGTTTCAACAATGTACAAGTGTATAGAAGAGTCCAAACCTCCCCATAACTTTATTTGTAAAAATAATAAAAAACAGGGTAGGTAAGACGTTAAACAAAAACCTTGATTCAACAAAAACATTGGCCATTTTGAGACTCTGAAGAAAGAGAAATGATGCAGAGTGGAAGTCCAAGAAAATTATTAATATAAAAACTTTTTTTTTATTGAGGCCACCCTGTGATATGTATACAGTATGCCTTTGTATTGCTCTGTTTTTCACCATTTTTATATTTCCTAAAGAAATAAACCTGTTATCTAATTTTCCTACAAAATGTGAAAGGCGCTCATTGCGCGGCATCTAGGTAGATCGATGGTGTTGAAGCTGAGCTCCGTTGCAATTTAGGTGATAAATCAGCACTTTTAAATTAAAAAAAAGTGAACCACGTGGACAACAAGGATCATCAGATACAGAGGATGGCCACCAGAAAGAAAAGCGCAAAGATCTTCATCCATATAACGGATTATTCAATAAAGGGGAAAGGCGCCGAATGGGCAACTCAAAAACACTGACCCCGTTGGAGGATCATACGGACATAGATAGATAGGAGGACCAGCGGGGATAGGAGGAGACCATCAGCTGGTGACCAGAAGCGATTATCAAAGAATTTGCGGGGAAGGAGGCGGAAGTAAAAAGCTTTTTTTTTTTTTGCAAAAATGAACTCGCTACTGAATTCTGCTGAAAGGATGTTAATGGCTTATGGGGGACAGGACAGATGCCATTGAAAAGTGATTTGGACACGAACTATTAGAGCGCTACAAAAAAATTAAAAAACAGGCAAACAGGCCCACTTGAAAACCTGATCACTGACGGTCCGACAAATAAGGAAGACGCGCAAACAGGGGGGGACAGAGTAATTAACAAGGTTTACTGGGCGTCACTTGGAGGACACATAAAGATCCTGAAGAAGTCGTGTCCAAAATGGATGGTTGCACATGCACCAGACAGGTCGGAGGCCACACAGACCTCCATCATGGATGTCCCCGCCCCCCCCCCCCCACCACCACTAGCATAGGGCACTCTGTCTAGCCCCAGCCTGTGACCCCCCTCCCCCCAAAGGAATATACTATGTGGTTCCCACTTCTTCCGTATTAAAAGATGCCTCTGGGTGTCAGATTACCAGGGCTCACAAGTGCGATTGAATTGATGGGAATAAAGCTTACTGTTGTTTCCGGATCTGTCCCTTCACCCGTCTATTAAAAAGGAAAAAAAACTCCCCCGGGTCAATGAAAACCACTAAGGGACAGGATAGGGATTGTTCCTTGCCTGTCGCCTAGTGTTGAAGAATGGAGCGGCTATTCAACCTCAGGAATTTGGAAGAACGTGAAGCTTTTCTACGAAAATTAGGAATAACTCAAAATCCACTGTCATGAGTGTCTCTGGAAGAAGAAATGGGGCTGTGGCGCGAGAAGCAGGAGGGGAAAAAGCCCACTCATTGAAAACCAGTTCAGGAAAATCAAATTCTTAGAGGGGGTATTACCCCCATTTTGCTTCAGGTGGTAACTGTCAAGCGTTTTAAGGTGCCAATTCCTCCTTGAGCTTAACAGCAAAGGAGCAACTGCCATCTTGGATATGAACAGCAGCAGCAGAGGCTTAGATAATCGGGATACCAATAGAACCAGCAAGGCGTATCCAGATCTGAGACTTAATGGTAAATGGGTACACGGTGGAGGACCCCATCGGGCAGACAGAAGAAGCAAGCACAGTGCATCGGTCGAAGACAGCGTGAAGAACGAGATAGCGGGGTGGGGGGAAGTGAGAGGGCTGGTTGCGGGAAAAGTCAGGGGACGAGTGATGGAGCATCAGGCCTGTGCAGGGAGCAGGACCGCAGTGGGCTAGGATGAGCCTCCACCAACTGTAAGTACTCCCCAGTCTGCAACACAGAGATCAGTTGGCCCTGATTGGGCGTATTAAATATCAAAAAGGGAGATATTTAATATTTCGGGTCCCTGGTTCCGAATAAGGATTGGTGGGGCCAGAGTGCGGCTTCGGAAAGGTGAGTTCGGGACTGTCGCTGGGATGATGGAGTGCACGGTGGCACGGACTGCTGAGAGCGGAGGCATAGAGGAACCTGCGTATGTGTACAGCCCGGGGTCCCGGGATTGCGATGACCCCTATACCCTGGCGATAAACCAGGGACAGAGGAGAGGTCGTGGTTCGTCAATTGTGGGTGGGCCACCCACCCTTCCACCACACAGGAGCTTGATAAGGGAGTAGAGTAGATGGAGGTCAGTAGATGGAGGTAGAATTCACATTAGGTCGCAGAAGTAAGAGTCACGCAATATGGAGGTTAGGGGTAAGGGACGGAAAACACGATGGTAGAAGGTATCTACAGGGCCCAGTTACAAACTATCAAGAGAGAGAAAGGAATGCACATAAGAGCTAGACAGCAAACTGTCCAAAGTGCGGTCCCAATAGTTGAGAACTCCCCGGATGTCCAAAAATAACACGGGAGGCTGCACTCATAGTGCCCACATAGGAACAACAGAGGATAAAGAAACCCTAGTAGGTAGAGTGTGCAAAATCCACGTCAAGAGTAGGAAGGAAAACCAGATTAACTAGATTGGCAGTGTATATTTGATGTAGCCACTGACGCTCAAGTATAAGTGTTTAGACTCACCGACTGTAGACATAAAGGTAGATGGTGAACTTATTATAGAATGATGATATGGATTATGAAAGGAATTAAGGACTTGTGGGGCAAAATAAAGGACCTAAGTGGTCAGTCAGCCAGATGCCGAGATGTGGTCCCACCGGCACACCCAATCAACAAACGAACACTGCCCCATAATAGGGTCCATGGTAGAATATAAGGTATTGCCCATTAACCTGCCAAGGGGGTACATGAAGTCAGAAATCCTTGTAGGGTGTTACACTGAGTGAAATCCTGTGTCTTAGGGTAAACAACCAAAAAAAACCAGAGAGAGCAAAGGAGCATGCAGGCAAGAGAATCCAAAGGAAAAATCCTATAGGAAAAAAATTATAAAGGGGCACACTCCAGACTAAAAACTGAGAGTACTTAGTCCATAATAACAGGGGAAGAAACACAGCCAACGCCGAATGCGTGTAGTCCCGTGGGGCTTATCACGGTGTTCTAACATGTATAACATCCTCCTCGCATTTATAAGCCCTTTCGCACTCAAAAAGTCAGTGCAGACACTTCGCATGAGCGCAGTGAAGCGTCCTCAAACAGGAGCATGATGCGATGATTTCAAAGGGAATTTGGATCACCGTGATCCCCAAACATTTCCAATTGTACCGAAGGTAGGAGGATTAAAAAACTCATGTTTTCAATGGTGTATTGAGGATATTTCACACATTGCCCCAGAAGGGGTTGGTGATGGTGATAGGATCAAAAAAGCTGGATCACACGTGAGGCCATTCTGGAGATTTACTTTAAGAAACCCAGGAGTGCCTCACGGTATGAATATTGATTGTGGACCTTCCCCACTTTCTGTAGTGGGTACGGGTTCGTACATATAGTAATTCTACACAGGCGACAAACGTTATTGAAGCTTGGCTAGTCCACGGAATTCGGGTATTACCCGGGTGATTGAGGTTTGTGACGTGTGTTTGCCCGGTGAATTGGGTTATTCTCCAGGCAGGGATTGACAGCCTTTTATTCCGCTGGCGGCAATACTGCACGCTATATTTAGATCCCCCACGCCACTGGCATTAAAATTCATTGATTTATGCCATTATGGTAGACACGCGAAGCAGTGCAGCCTATTAAAGTCCTCAATACTTTCATTTAAACAGATCAGCCGGCCCGTCAGCCAGGCATGATGAACCCAGGTGGGAAGGCAACGCAAGGGTTATTGTCAGAGGTGAGGAGCGGCGCATTCAGGTATCTGCAAGGTACATACCGGGTATTTGCTCGAATAAAGTGTGTCGTGCAGTATGCTTACCCGAATTAATTAAATTGTTGATGCTCGTGGAATTGCATATTCTATCAATGGTCCTATGGTTTCATCCATATATGGAGTTTAATATTGGTTTTAATAAAACATTATGATAGTAAACACTTAATCTATTTCTCTACATAAATGTTACTATGTCCATTTGACAATCACCCTATACTAGTCTGTGGCTTTTTCTTATGAATCTCGTTTAGGTACTCATACTAATTGAGATGTATTAAATGTGCATATATTTCTTTCATACAGTGAAATATTAGTGTTAGTTAATTAATTGAACACTACAGTCAGTTTTGGGGTTGTGCGATTGCTGGAACATCTTTTGCATTTATTATTTATTTCTGAATAGGTTTTTTCAATTTTGTGTTTTTATTCTGTTGAACTCTTAGTTAAAGCTCTTTTTGTGTATTTCTTGATTTTTTATTAGATATGTGAGTTTTGTTTGTTTGTAGAGTATTATAGGTTGTTTGAAAAAAAACTGGTTTATTCCCTGCCGCCTCTAGCCGGTGGGGCCTCAGTGCCATGCGTTCGGCTGGAGACACCCACACTTAGACACCCACACTTAGACACCCACACTTAGACACCCACACTTAGACACACACACTTAGACACACACACACTCACACACAGACACACAAACACTCACAGACAAACACACACTCACAGACACAAACACCCACCCACACTCACAGACACACACACCCAAACTCACACACCCACTCACAGACACACACACCCACACACACCCACACAAACAATCACTGGGTGGGTGACTGGGTTGGTATTCATTGGAAAGGAGGGGGCCTACCTGTTCCTCCAGGGTGCTTGTCCTCCACATGTCAGGGGATCGGGCAGGGGTTGCCGGAGGATCGGAAGGCCAGCGGGGGGATGGGGGGGCCAGCGGGGGAATGGGGGACAGCAGGGGGATGGGGGGGCCACGGGAGAATGGGGGGGCCAAGCGGAGGTGGGGGGACTCCTCGGAGATCTAAGGGTCCATCGGGCGATCATGGTGCCATCGGGGGTCCAGTATTTCCAGCGGGAGGCGTCGGGGGCCACGGGAGGATCGGGGGGGGCACGGGTCGATCTGGGGGCAGCGGGTCGATCTGGGGGCCAGCGGGAGGATCGGGGGGGCAGCAGGAGGATCGGGAGCAAGCGGAGGGGTCGGGGGGCCAGCGGGAGGATCGGGGGGGCCAGCCGGACAGACGCATGGCCGCCAACCTTCCCGATGGGAAACGTGGCAAGCCGCGCGTGCGCCCAGACTAAAGCCAGGAGGGGTGTCAGGGGGTGGTCGGGCATTAGTTGCGACGGTGGGATCGGTGGTAAAAGCTGTGACCATGCAGCAAGCTTAAGCCTATAGGGAACCATATTAAAAATGGTTTTTGAGGCAAAAAGTGACACTGTGTGCTCATTTGCATTCATTTCCCAGAATCCCTTGCTGCAGTGGAAGTGCTGTATGCTGGGTGATAATGGGAAAGGCGGGGTTGCAGACCTGCCTAGATGCAGATGAGCATACAGTTGTATTTGCATATTTGCATTCCGTGGAGGGTTTTTGTCACTTTTTTTACTCACCATAACTTAACTCAGTATTATGGTTTATATATATTATATATACATATGGTGTATAATATATGTATGGTATATATTATATATATATTATATTATATATATCTAGAGATATATATATATATATATATACACACCACACACATATATATATAATATATATACAACACACACACACACACACACACACACACCTCTCTGTGCTGCCTCTACTCTGTCTGGTGGCTCCGATACAGTAGTAAAAATGCCAGCTGCAGCCCCATTGGATGGGAGTGGTTACGTGACCGCTCCTCCTCTCCCCCAAGAGGCAAAATTTCAAACTTGCCTGTCTCTTCTGATTTTCTCAGCCTCCGCACGCATCAGCAAGCATGCGGAGGGAGGAACTATAGCCGCGCTGATTACAGATGCAGGGGCTTTGTGCATCTGTTCAGCGCGGCTCAGCCCGCCTGAGCGACGCTGATTTTACAATGTCCTAGGCGTAAGACTCATGCCACCAAGTTTTCCACAGAGTCTGGTATACCTATTGTTGACCCTCTGGCTCCCACTTCAGAGACAAGCGTAATGTCCTCTGATTCTATTGAAGTACTTAGTCTAGACCATGTTGTTTCACAAATATCCACTTCAGAGGCAAGCGTAACTTTCTCTAATTCTATCGAAGTACCTAGTCTGGCCCTTGCTGTTTCACAAATACCTACTTAAGAGACAAGCGCAATGTCCTCTGATTCCATAGAAGTACCTAGTCTGGCTCTTGCTGTTTCACAAATTCCCACTTCAGAGACAAGCACAGTGTCGTCTGATTCTATTGAGATATCTAGTCCAGTTCCTGCTGTTTCTCTAATATCCCCTTCAGAGTCAAGCGCAGCATTCTCTGATCCCATTGAAGCGTCTAGGCTGGTCCCTGTTATTTCTCAAATACCCACTTCAAAGACCAGTATACCTTCCCCGGACCCTGTGCTGTACCTAATGTGACCACTGCTGCTTCTCAGACATCCAGTTTACGAACAAACATACTCTTCACTGGCTATTCTGCAGCTCCTGTGGTAATCAAGAATGACTTCAATTCCCTCACTGCAAAGAATAGTTTTTCTCCTTCTAGTCCCCCCACAACTCCTCATGTAGCCTTAGAGCCTGGGATTCTTACTCCTCAGACAATACTCTGTCTCACTGACTCTTCCACAGTATTTGAGGTATCCGCTACAGACTGCATGGCTGCTACTGCTAGCCCAGGGTTATCTCTCATGTAACTTTCTGAAGTACCTGATGTTTCTACAGAGTCAAAGGACCCTGGGCCCAAAACTGAGTTATACGTCCTTGATTCTTCCACAATTTTTGGGGTACCCATTACTGACTGCTCTGCTGCAAACTCAGGGTTACCTCCCAGGGAGGTTTCTGTAGTACCGAATGTATCTGCAGATTCAAAGGACCCGGTGTTTAAAACAGATTTTTTTCTACACTGATTCCTCTACAGTATCGCGCAAAGCCATTGAATCTGGGACTTCCACTCCTCAGTCAAGTTCGTGTTTTCCTGATTCTCCTTCTGTGTTTGAAGTACTCAGTTCTAACTCCAAGACTTTTCTTTCTAAGTCAGTTTTTCCACTCACCCAGCTTCCTGCGGTACTGGATAAGGTCTGTATTGATCCAAGCTCTCTCACTTTACAAGCAGCTTCAAATCCCGCGGGTTCCTGTGTGGTGCCTGAAGTGTTCTCTCTGACAATGGCAACATGAAATCCAAAGACAGAGACACCCCTATTGGATTTTCTTGCCTTGCCTGGGGTGCCCATCCCTGCTTCTTGTGCTCTCACACAAGGCAAGGCAAGGGCATGCTTCTCTTTGCTTGTTCTTTGGTGCCTACTGCGTCCTCTGCGGATGCCCAGACTTCGGACCTGATGCTCTCTAAACCCCATATGCCATGGGATGCTGGCCTCTTATCGTTTGCCAGTACCGTGGCAGAAAACTACTTAAAACACTACAACCGTCACACTCAACTTGCTAGGGATAACGGGCCTGGACTTTAACAAGAGAACTGTATCAGTATCTTTCAGTGAGCTCTACCCTCGCTACCCAGTGAAAGGATTCTCACAAACGCCTACCTGCTTATTTGAGCAAAACTATTGCTCTTCCAGAATGTCTCTCTGCTACATCCGGCCAACAATCAGTGTGTCTTGTACTCTGGAACTATTGCTGGAAATCTCGCACCTGGCGTGTTCCCTTCGGACGTCCCTGTTCTGGAATCTCCTGTTTTTCCACAGCTCTGGATTTCCAAATCGTTCTGTGATGCTTTCTGCGTGCCAAGAATTGCAGTATCACCGTTCTCATGTCTAAAGATGGTTCTCGCCAATGAACTGCTGGATTACGGGCCTACTTTCCGCTTAAGACAGTTCCAAAACAATTCTATGTCACCCAGATCCCTGAGTGATCCGGCTCGCCCGGTGTTCTCGCCTGAATGGGGGTTACTGTAAGGAATCCGCTCCTGGGTTTGGCTGAAACCTATTCCTTACAGAACAATGCAGTTTCTAGACAACTCCCCCTTGTTTCTGCAATCAGTATCCCCTGCTCCTGCAATCACTGCAGCCTGCATACCTCCTGTACAACTCTCCCTTTATTCGCTGGCTTTACTATATAGAGCCAGCCCCTTCCGCCAGGAAGTGGCTGAGCATAAACCAAGATTCACTTGGATGTACTGTGTTTGCCACAAACACTCCTGCCTTAGCCGTTCCTTGTTCCAGTTGCCTGCTGCATATCCTCCTTGCCGAGGTCTGTTTCCTTGTTCCGTGGCCTGCTTCATATCCTCCTTGCAGAGGCCTGGTTCCTGTAGCCTGTTGCATATCCTCCTTGCAGAGGCCTGGTTCCTGTAGCCTGCTGCATATCCTCCTTGCAGAGGCCTGCTTCCTGGTTCCTGTGCTGAAGCGCTGGATCCCCAGTGCTAACCTTTGGTGTTCCTTGGCCGGTCTGCATTCTCCCCTTGCAGAGGCCTGCATCATGGGCCGCTCCTCACGCAGATGCCATTCCTACGTGGCAGCTTCTACTCTGAAGTGCTACGCACCTGTCTTCCTTTTGCCGAACCCCAGCTTGGATATCGTGAACCCTGCCTTCTCCAGCCCGGACCCCGGCTTGTCTCCATATTACCCTGCCTTCTCCAACCCTGACCTGGCTCTGTCTGACCACGGAATTCGCACTACAGACCTGACTCCGTGGTTTAAGGTCGGTGTATATGCATCCCCACCTCAGCCCCGTGGTCCGGTCCCGGTTTGTGTCGAGCACGTCCGTTACACACGTGGAGGTCGGAGAGAAGACGCTGGCCAAAGCATAGATTGTATCCACCGTATCTATCTAGATACTATCTTGTAAGTAGGCATTTTGAGTGTTTGCAGTATTTATCCCTAACAGTCGTGGTCCACTGCGCAATGGTGTGTCCCCTTTATATTTTATAACAGGAGAAGATACGGAGAGAAAGAAGCCCGTCAAGTCTTCACAAACAGGACTAATCTCTCAGACTGGGGTCAAAGTGTGGACTTTATTTTGGACAGTGGGGATTGGTGATGTTATTTACAGTTCACTTTTTGGCGCCGCGGATCACATTTAGTTTTCTATGAATTGGACTTGTGCTGTGTGAAACCTACCAGGCTGCACCTGTCTGTAAGAGACACTCAGTAAGAGTGAGACTGAATCAATCACTCTCTCTGAGCGCCTCTTAACAGTCGATCGTGCGGCTTTTATTTTAATAACGCTGTATTGAAGCAGGGGGTCTCCGGAGCGGAACTACAGTAATTTCAGGTCTGGGGACCCCCTGATTCACTTTTTTCTCCCCTTTTTTTTCCAGTGACAGTATCTTCGCCATGTTTAAATTCTCTCGCTTCACGGCCCACGTGACTGGGGCATTTAAACAATGCAGAAAGATACCAGCACCAGTTCCAATACTGTAGTAACTAGCCGCTAAGGCACTGAAGGGGTTAAGCCAGAGTACCTGTTTTATTGGGGGTAGAAGGGGTGGGTGAAAGGGATAGTTGCCCCAGGGTGAGTGGTTAGGCCTACCGGGAATGTTGCGGGACTAACCCAACCAACTACCCAACCGATAGGCTTAACCACTCACCCCGGGGAAACTATCCCCTTCACTATCCCCTCTACCCCCAATAAACATTAAAACAGTAAATAAACACCAATACACCAATTGATTGCCAGCATGGTTACCTATGCCCTTAATGGGAGCAAAGATAACCCCAGTGGCAATTAATGGGCACCCTACTACACCCCCCCCCCCCCCCCAATGGCAATGAATAGACAAGCTACAAATATAAAACAAGAACTAAATAAACTACATTAAATTAAATCAAAACAAACATTTGCCAATAAATGCATTGATTGTCACTGTGCTTATCTGTACCCTAAAGGGGCATAGATAAAGATATTGCCAGCTGTCCTGATAATATCATGAGATATTATGTATTTTAATCGATTTTGGTGCTTCATGGGTTAATGATGCAATTGTTTCAGTTTTAAAATAAAATATATTGGGTTTATGACAGGTCAAGACATTTCCTGGGTCTGTGCGGGTCTTCAAAAAGAAAATATTAATGGTTACCTCTCGTTTTCTAGTATGTACTGGACTCAGTTATAACCAGCGCTCGACAAATCCGGTCGCCAGGGGCAACTGGATTTGCCTCCGTGGCGACAACGCCCGCCTAGTGCTTGCGGTTAGGTGAATTGTGTTTTTAAAAAAAAAAAACATTTTTAATCCAGCAACCTGATTGGCTTGGCAGATTTTTTTTCAGCCAGGCTCCATATAAGGCCACGCAGGCGAATCCGCCTCCCTTTCCTTCCATCTTCAACTGGTAAGTACTCCCCTGCGCTCCCGCTGCCCCGATGCTCTCCCGCTGCCCCATGCCCTCCCGCGGACCCCTGCGCTCCACCCGTGAGGCGGTAGTGGAGGTGCTCCTCCCCGTCACTCCTGATGCCCCTGCGAGGCGGGAGGTGGTAGCGGGGGGTTTATTCCCCCCACGTCCCCGGCAGTCCCGCTGCCTGCCGTGCGGTGGTAGCGGGGGGTTTCTCCCCCCCACGTCCCCGGTGCTCCCTCTGCCTGCCATGCGGTGGTAGCGGGAGGGCGGTTCTTCCCCCCACGTCCCCGGCGCTCCCGCTGCCTACAATGGAGTTGGTAGCGGGGGGTTTCTTCCCCCCACGTCCCCGATGCTTCAGCTGCCTGCCGGGAGGTGGTAGCGGGGGATTTCTTCCCCCCCATGTCCCCGGCGCTCCCGCTGCCTGCCGGGAGGTGATAGCGGGGGGTTTCTTCCCACCACATCCCCGGTGCTCCCGTTGCCTGCCTGGAGGTGGTAGCGGGGGTTTTCTTCTCCCCACGACCCCGGCGGTCCCGCTGCCTGCCTGGAGGTGGTAGCGGGGGTTTTCTCTCCCCGCCCCCTGTCCCTGGCGCTTCCGCTGCCTGCTCGGGAGATTGGCGCGGGAGTGGGGGGGGAGCGGTGTGGTGGTGCTGGTCGCAGCCTTTCCTCTCGTCCGACCCCCCCCCGTGTGTTTAAAGTTGAGAGAGAGAGAGAGAGGTGGTGTGTGTGTGTGTGGGTGTGGGTGTGTGTGGTGTGTTGTGTGTGTGTTATATATATATTATATTATATATATTATATGAGAGAAGTGTGGTGTGTGTAATGGGGAGAGTGTTGGGGTGGGGGGTGAGGGAAAAGTGTGTGTGGGTTTTGGGTATAGGGGGAGTGTAGTGTGTGTGTGTGTGTGTGGGGGGGTGGTGTGGGGTGTGTGTGTGTGGGTGTGTGGGTGTGTGTGTGTGGTGTGTGTGTGGTTGTGTGGTGGTGTGGCTGTTGTGTGTGTGTGTGTGTGTGTGTGTGTATGGGAGTGTGTATATATATAGGATAGAGTGTATGTGTGTGTGTGTGTGTGTGACACCAGAGGTACCCTCCAATCAGTCACCCCCCTCCCACCTAGTCAGTCAAAGTCACCCAGTCAGTCACCATCTCCCCACTCAGTTCCCCCATCAGTCAGTTCCCCCTCATCTCCTCTCTCTGTCTCTCTCCCCTCTCTGTCTCTCTCCCCTCACTGTCTCTCTCCCCTCACTGCCTCTCTCCCCTCACTGCCTCTCTCTCCTCACTGCCTCTCTCCCATCTCTGTCTCTCCCCCCTTTAATGTCTCTCCCCCCTCTCTGTCTCTCCACACTCTCCCTGTCTCACACTCTCTCTGTCTCACACTCTTGATCTGGATATCTTATTTACCCTGTATATCTTAACTGCCCTATACTACACCGAAATAACTTATACTGCTTTCTTCCAGATCTGACTCAAGCTTCACACAGGAAACATCGGAACCCCCCCTAACCCAGAAGACAGGTAAGGAACACCTCCCCTCCAATGTATAACATTGCGGGAATGAGGGTACCTGGACATTGAGGGACTGCGGATCAGGTAAGATCCCAGGCGGGATTACTGCTTTAAATATTGTGAAGCGGGGGCCTCCAGACACTGGTTAAGGGGTGCAGGAAACTAGTCATTCACATCTGGCTTTTTTTTCTTGATCCGACATATACACACACACACACACACACACACACACACACACACGTAACAAGGACAAATTGTAGTATAATGTAATACAATAAATAAACTTATGTCAAGAACCAGTGTTCTAACTAGGAATTTATTCAATTTATTTTATTTATGTATTTTTTTTTTAAAGGGGGGTTGGGGGTGGGGCGGGACTAGGGCGGGGTTGGGGGCAGGATTAGGTGGCGAGTAGATTTTTTGGTTCGGCGAGTAGATTTTTGGGTGATTTGTCAAGCACTGGTTATAACAATACATGGTTATATTAAATGAACAGATTTTATACTGTCAATTGACAGACATTTCATGAAAAATTCGAAATATGATTATTGGCATATGTAACCTTTACAGACAAGATTAAAATTGTTTTAGAAGAGGTAAGATAAGTCTGCAATGTGTTAGAAGAGGCCCCGCCTTATGGAGATTACAATCTATAAAGCCAGGTACGTTAGAAAATTGGGTACAGGGGATAAAAGGACTGGTGAGTTTCAGATTGAAATAGAGCAGCTTTAACATTAGCAAACATCAGCGAATGGCAGCAAAAGGCTCACACCCTTTAGCTGCCCCAAAGGCTGTCAGCCTTTGAGGCAATGAAGATGTAGACTGAAGGGGTTCAGATTGAATGCAGCTGTGATTACAGAGTCCTTTGTTCTCTGGGGGCATTAACATTCCAGTGGGTGGGGTTGACGAAACACATAAGCAAAAGCAGATGTTAACCCTTAACATGCTAGTTTTGTGCAGAGGAGAGCAGCTCTTTGGGAACCCTTTCAGGCGTCTTCCTTTGGAGCGATGCAGATGTAGACTGAAGGGGTTCAGATTGGCAAATGTTTGTTTTTATTTAAATGTAATGTATTTTATTTTGTAGTTCTTTTTAATTTTTAGGTTGCCCATTCATTGCAAATGTGACAATCCATATTGTGGTCATGGTTTACCACAATGACAATCAATCGGTGGAAGGGGTGGGGGTAGTTGCCCCTGGGAGAGTGGTTAGGCTTCCCGGGTGGGTAATAGATGGGGGGGGGGGTTAACAACTTAATTACCATAAGGAACCCATTCATTGCCATTGGGGTTTTCTTTGCTCCCATTGAGGTCATAGGTAACCACACTGGCAATCAAAGAGTTAACCCTATCATTACCAGGGACATTTAAAGTTGCAGGAGATACCAGTACCCCATACTGGGCCTGTACCTCGGGAAGCAGGGGTTTCCCAGACCTGAAATGAATGTGGTTCAGCTCCAGAGATCCCCTGCTTCAATACTTTGTTATTAAAATAAAATAAAAGACGCATTGATCGCCTGTTAGAGGCTTGCAGGGAGAGTGACTGATTCAGTCTCACTCTTACTGCGCTTCTCTTATAGACAGGTGTAGCCCGGTTGGATTCACACTGCAGGAGTCCCATTCAGAAGCAGGGACACCCACTGTGTTAATCCCGATGAGCCATTAGTCTGGCTGCAGAGATTCCGCACGCACAGATTGGGGAAAAAATTACTAAATGTGACCGCAGCGGATTTCGTGATGGCAGCGCGACTGACCATAACGCTACATCTGTACTTATGAGAAGAGAGCGTAAAGGGTAGTGACACTCAATGCGTCGTTGTAGAGGTAAAATGTTTTAAGTGCATTTTTGACAAAAACTCACTAAATGCACTTACTGACTTGGAATTTCTTGATATTTCTATTAAAACTCATTAAGTGCCTATTTAGTTATAGTTCAGAGTTACCAAAACATAAAACTCATAAAGTATGATTTTGAGAAAATGTCAAAAAGAACATTTGGTTTCTTTTTCCGAAGTATTAAAAGAATGTATTTAATGACTTTTACCTTTTCAACGATGAATGGTAAAAATTATTTAGCTACTTAAAGAATACAACACCATTATAAATAATTGATGGTATCTAATGACCTGTAGTCATGTTTTACACAATATTTCTGCTCTATTGTTTGAAGCACATCACCTTGGTTAGAAGCTATTTCAGGAATTAAACCGACAAGCTTTTTTATTCAAACCCATAGCCCTAACTACTTCACCCT
Source organism: Ascaphus truei (assembly GCA_036426205.1). Lineage (NCBI taxonomy): Eukaryota > Metazoa > Chordata > Amphibia > Anura > Ascaphidae > Ascaphus > Ascaphus truei. The sequence goes on from WSYH01005890.1 coordinate 28,303, forward strand.
TATTAGTGTAATAATGTACCAATCACCCTACTTTTATTTGTTATAGAATCTGTTCCAGGGTTTCTTTTTAAGATGACCCACAGTCTTTTTATGTTTGGTTTCCTGTTTTCGAGAAATCATGTGCCGCCGTTTTAGACAGGCAAGCCCTAAATAAGCCATAGCGTAATTCTGACAGGGAAGTTGCTGCTTGCTGTTGGTTGACAGCAGCAGTCATTTATTTTCCTCTTAGGGCTGTTCTATAGTGTGCGGCCGTGCGCGCGTGCCTGTGTGAACGTGCGTGCACGTGACGCACACTTTTTGTGTGTATTCTGTGAGCGAGTGAGGTACTGTGTGTGTGTGTGTGTGTGTGTGTGTGTGTGTGTGTGTGTGTGTGTGTGTGTGTTTTTAAATAAGTTTCTAAATAAATAAATACTTTAATACATTTTTTTAATAACATTGTACATATATACACACATACATACATTGTAGCGGCGCAAATTCTTTCTTTTCTTCATCCTCTCCCCTGTCAGCTGGTTCCACTCACTGCCGTGCGCGCGCGGCACCATTATAGAATGGCTAACCTCAGCCAACTAAAACTGCCGCTCGCACATGGCGTAGCGCGCAGGCAGTATAAAACCGGTCTTATCGTAAAAAGTAATATAATTCAGTTTTGGAGGATCCTTATTCGGACAGGAAAAAGAAATAGACTGTGTGGAAAGGTTAAAGTAGCAGTCCTTCCTTGTTTGAGTTGCTTTAGCACCAAGTTGTACCTTTTTTTTTAGAAGTCACATAACTCCCAAAGGGCACAGCGGGTAGATTTTCTGGAGCTCAAGTTTAACAGTGCCTTATTATGATAGTCTTTGTTATAATCCATGCAATGTACAATTTATATGAAAACGTGTACACTTTTAATGCTTGTATGCATATTAACTGGTTATTACTAACCCAGTTTGGATTTATTTGGGATTTTCTGAGAATAAAACACTTTATTTTATGTGAAATGTTAGCATGGGAAATGGGTCCTTAAGTGAAATTTTTAATCTCTTCAGTTAAATCATTGAGCACTTGGTACATTTCATGTTAATCTGAATGCATTACTTCTGTGTGGCATGATGTGGTGCAAAAAAGCTTGTGACCCCCTTAAGATTTTCACATATTTCAAACCTAAAATGTTGTTATTAGATCTTAATCTAAGTCTTAATAATCGATAAAGATAACCTGATCAAACAAATTACACAAAAACATGATACTTTTTCAACATTTATTTATCCAAACATGATTCAACTTTCAATAGCCATGTGTGAAAAAGTATGTGAACCTTTAGAATCAGTACCTGGTAGCACCCCCTTGAGCAGCAGTGACTTAAACTAAGCATTTCCTGTAACTGCTGGTAAGTCTCTCACATCGGTTTTGAGGAATTTTGGCCCATTCCACCTTCTAGAACTGCTTCAACTCAATGACATGTGAGGGCTTCCTTGCATGGACAGCTAGTTTCAGGTCCTGCCACAACATTTTGATGGGGTTTAGGTCTGGACTTTGACAAGGCCATTCTAAATCGCAGCATTTCTTCTGCAGCCATTTCTTTTGGTTCAGCTCACAGACGGAAGGCCTGACATTCTCCTCTAGGATCTTCAGATACAATGCAGAATTCATGGTTGTGTCAATGATGGCAAGCCGCCCAGGTCCTGAGGCAGCAAAGCAGCCCCAAATCATCAAACTCCTATTACTATGCTTGACGGTTGGGATGAGGTTGTTCTGTTCGAACTCAGTGTTAGTTTTTCACCAAACGTAATGTTTCTCATTGAGGCCAAAAAGTTCTACCTTTGACTCCTCTATCCAGATAACATTGTCCCAGAATTTTGTGGATCATATACAGCAGGGGTGGGGAACCTTTTTTCTGGCAAGGGCCATTTGGATATTTATAACATCGTTCGCGGGCCATACAGACACAGACAGGCGCACAGGCAGGCACTCAGCAGGCATGCAGGCACACAGATCTACCCCCCCCCCCTACCTCTGGTAGGTGCTGCTGCTGCTGGGGGGATCGTGTAGAGCGGCTGCTGGGGTAAGTGCGGGGGGGAGCTGCTGGGGAAGTGCGGGGGGAAGTATGGTGGCTCTGGGGTAGTACAGTGGCTGCTGGGGATCGTGTAGGGTTGCCGGCGCCTCACACCTCCTCCCGATCGGGCGCGCGGCGGCCATTTTTTTAAAAATAGCGTGACCCCGGTTATAGCAGTTGCCTTAGCAGGGCCAGACCAAATGATTTCGGGAGCCTTATACAGCCCTCGGGCCTGATGTTCCCCAACCCTGATCTACAGTATGTGCTTTTTGGCGCACTTTAAACGGGCTGCAATGTTCTTTTTAGAGATCAGTGGTTTCCTCCTGGCTATCTTTCCATGAACACCATTTTTGTTCAGTCTTTTTCTGATCGTTTAGTCATGAACATTCACATTACCCATGGCGAGAGTGGCCTGCAGATCCTTCGATGTTACTCTGGAGTTCCATGTGACTTCTTGGATGATGTGCCGGTTCGTTCTTCCAGAAATGTTGGTAGGATGACCTCCCCTGGGTAGAATGGCTGTGGCCTTGAACTTTCTCCATTTGTGGACAGTGGATTGGTGGAGCCCCGAATTCTGAGAAATGGTTTTGTAACACTTTCTAGACTGATGAGCATCAATAACGGCTTTTCTGAGCTCCTCAGAAATGTCTTTTGATTGTGGCATGACGTGTTTCCACACACATGTAGGGTGAAGACCAAACTCACAAAGATTCTGATCTTTATATAGGGTGGGACCTCCCAAACTCTCACCTGAAGATCTACCTAATTATTTAAACACCTGATTCTAATTATCACCTTTTAATTTAGCTGATAAAACCAGGGTTTCATTTACTTTTGCACATACCCTGACTTTTAATTACTCTAGTCTAATTCATACATCATTTTGTTTAAATATGGAAGTGGTTAATATCAACCCTATTGGATATTAAAGGAAAGGCTGGTTTTTAGTCATTAAAAAACTATGGAATTTCTGTAATTATCATTGCGGTTCACAAACCTTTTGTCGCCACTATGTCCAAAACCAGACAAACAAAAGATAATATTAAGGGAGATCTATTGTCAAATTTCCCCCCAAAAAAACTTGCTTGTTTTTATGTTTTGGACTGCAGTGCAATATCACCATCTAGTGGATGAATCCGTATGAGAGGTTGAATTTTTTTTTCTTTCTTGAGAGGGAATTTTATGTTTTGTCTCGGGCCGTAAAAATATACCAAATGCACAAAAAAATAACACCTGAATTTATACAAAAACCTATTCATTGGGAATTAAAAACATATATTTTAGAACTTTTACCTAAAATTGCAGTGTGAAACGGTCTTAAGCTCCATCTGTCAGTTTGGATGAGCACGGCAACTGGTGGCGATCTGGTGCACCTAAAGGGGCAATCCCTTCTAGGACCAAACTGAACTAGTTCTGGTGACCTGCATTTGGTCTCATCTGTGTGATATCTTTTTATTTATTTATTTTTACCCAAATCTGACACTGATGAGAATTTTTTAAAGTTAGACTTGGGAGGGGTTTGATTTTCCTGTGGCTGTTCACTTTTTGTTGTCACTGTGTGTTCAACAATGTACAAGTGTATAGCAAGAGTCCCCACCTCCCCATAACTTTATTTGCTAAATAATAAAAACAGGGTAGGATAAGAGTAAAAAAACACTTGATTCACAAACATTGTCCATTTTGAGACTCTGAAGAAATGAAGCAGTGTAAAAGTCCAAGAAATATTAATAAAACTTTTTTTTTTATTGAGGCCACCCTGTGATACTGTATACAGTATGCCTTTGTTATTGCTCTGTTTTTCACCATTTTTATATTTCCTAAAGAAATTAAACCTGTATCTAATTTCCTACAAAATGAAGGAGGCTCATGCGCGGCATCTAGGTAGATGGATGCTTGAAGCTTGAGCTCCGGTGCAATTTAGGTGATAAATCAGCACTTTTAAATTAAAAAAAAGTGAACCAAGTGGACAAACAAGGATCAGATAGCAGAGGGATGGCCACCAGAAAGAAAGCGCAAAGATCTTCATCCATATTAACGGATTATTTCAATAAAGGGGAAATGGCGCGAATGGGCAACTCAAAAACACTGACCCCGTTGGAAGGATCATAATCGGACATAGATAGATCGGAGGACCAGCGGGATAGGAGAGACCATCAGCTGGTGACCAGAAGCGATCTCAAAGAATTTTGCGGGGAAGTAAAAGCTTTTTTTTTTTTTTTCAAAAAGAACTCGCTGAATTCTGAAAGGATGTTAATGGCTTAGGGGACAGGACAGATGCCATTGAAAAGTGCTTGGACACGACTATTAGAGCGCTACAAAAAAATTAAAAAGCAACAGCCCACTTGAAAACCCTGATCACTGACCGGTCCGACAAAAAGGAAGACGCCGAAAACAGGGACAGGCGTAATAACAAGGTTACTGGGCGTCCTGGAGGACATCACAGATCCTGAAGAATTCGTGTCAAAATGGATGGTGCACATGCTACCAGACAGGTCGGAGGCAGACCTCCATCTGGATCGTAGCATAGGGCACTCTGGTCTAAGCCCCAGCCTGATGACCCCCCTCCCCCCCAAGGAATATACTAATGTGGTTCCACTTCTTCCGTATTAAAGATGCCTTGTGTCAGATTACCAGGGCTACAAGTGCTATTGAATTTGAGGGAATAAAGCTTACTGTGTTTCCGGATCTGTCCCTCACCACGCTATTAAAAAGGAAAAAAACTCCCCGGTCACTGAAACACTAAGGGACAGAGGGATTCCTTTCTGTCGCCTAGTGTTGAAGAATGGAGCGGCTATCAACCTCAGACATTTGGAAGAAAGTGAGGCTTTTCTACGAAAATTAGGAATAAACTCAAACTCCACTGTCCTGATTCGTCTGGAGAGAAATGAGGGCTGTGGCGCGAGACAGGAGGGAAAAGCCCACTAATTGAAACCAATTAAGAAAATCAAATTCTTAAAGGGGTATTACCCCATTTTGTTCAGTTGTTCACTGTTCAAGCGTTAAGGTTGCAATTCCTCCTCTGAGCTTAACAGCAAATGGAGCACTGGCCATCTTGGATCTGAACAGCAGCAGCAGAGGCCTAGAGTATCGGGATCCCAATAGAACCAGCAATGGCGTATCCAGATCTGGAGCCTTAAGTGGTAAATGGTACACGGTGGAGGAACCCCATCGGGCAGACAGAAGAGCAAGCACCTGCATCCCGGTCGAAGACAGCGTGAAGAACGAGATAGCGGGGGGGGAGTGAGAGGCTGGTTGCGGGAAAAGTCAAGGGAGACGAGTGCTGGAGCATCAGGCCTGTGCAGGGAGCAGACCGCAGTGGGCTAGGATGAGCCTCCACCAACTGTAAGTACTCCCCAGTCTGCACCCAGAGACAGTTGGCCCTGATGGGAGTATTAAAAATTCAAAAATGGGGATATATAATACGGGTCCCTGGTTCCGAATAAGGGAGGTGGGGCCAGAGTGCGGCTTCGGAAAGGTGATTTCGGGACTGTCGCTGGGATGGAGTGCACGGTGGCACGGACTGCGGAGGGAGGGAGGGCATAAGGAACCTGCGTATGTGTACAGCCCGGGGTCCCGGGCATGCCGCTGACCCCTCTACCCTGGCGATAACCCGGGACAGAGGAGAGGTCAGTGGTTCGTCAATTGTGGTGTGTCCCCCCACCCTCACACACAGTTGCATAAGGGAGTAGATGGAGGTAGGAATTCACATAGGTCGCAGAGTAAGAGTCACTGCAATATGGAGGTCAGGGGAAGGGAGGAAACACGATGGTAGAAGGTATCTAAATGGCCCAGTTACAACTATCAGAGAGAGAAAGGAATGCACATAATAGCTAGACAGATAACTGGTCCAAAGTGCGGTCCCAATAGTTGAGAACTCCCGGGATGTCCAAAATAACACGGAGGCTTCACTCATAGTTGCCCACATAGACAACATAGGATAAAAGAAACCCTAGTAGGTATAGTTTGCAAATCAACGTCAAAAGTTAGGAAACCAGATTAACTAAGATGGCATTGTATATTGATGTAGCCACTGACGCTCAATATAAGTGTTTAGACTCACAGACTGTAGACATAAAGGTAGATGGGAACTTATTATATACATGATGATATGGATTTATGACAAGGAATTAAGGGGGGGCAAAAATAAAGGACCTAGTGGTCAGTCAGCCAGACTGCCGCAGATGTGGTCCCACCGCACACCCCACTTAACAAACACACTTCCCCATATAGGGTCCATGGTAAGAATATAAGGGCTATTGCCCATTACCTGCCCAAGGGGGTACATTGAAGTCCAGAAATCATCTGTAGGGTAGTTCCACTGCGTGCAATCCTGGTAGGGTAAACAACAAAAACAGAGAGAGCAAAGGAGCACTGCAGGCAAGAGAATCCAAAGGAAAAATCCTATAGGAAAAAATAAAGGGCACAACTCCAGACTAAAACTGAGAGTAATTTATTCCATAAGTACACAGGGACAGAAACACAGCCCACGCACCAATGCGTTTCGTCCCGTGGGGCTTTATCAAGGTGTAACATGTATACATACCTCCTCGCATTTATAAGCCCCATTTCGCACCAAAAAGTCAGTGAAGACACTTCGCATGCGCGCCAGTGACGCGTCGCAACATGGAGCATGTGCGACTGATTTCAAAAGGGAATTTGGATCATCCTGTCCCCAAACATTTCACCAATTGTACCGAAGGAGGATTAAAAAACTTCAGTTTTCAAGGTATTGAGACTATTTCACCATTGCCCAGAGGGGGTGATAGGATCAAAAAGCTGGATCAACGTGAGGCATTCTGGATCTTTACTTTAAGAACCAGAGTGCCTCACGGTATGAATATTGATTGGGACCTTTCCCACTTTCTGTAGTGGGTAAGGGTTCTGTATTATAGTAATGTTCTACACAGGCGACACACTTTATTCGAGCTTGGCTAGTCCCACGAATTCGGGTATACCCGGGTGTATTGAGGTTTGTGACTGTTTTCTGCCCGAGTGCATTGGGTTATTTTCCAGGCAGGGATTGAAGCATTTTATTCCCGCTGGCTGCAATACTGCACAGTATATATATATATACTGCATTACAATTCATGAATTTATGCCATCTGGTAGACACGCGAAGCATTGCAGCCTATTAAATCCTAATCATTATCATTTAACAGATCAGCCGCCCGTCAGCCAGGCATGAACCCAGGCTGGGAAGGCAAACGCAACGGGTCTTGTCAGAGGTGAGGAGCGGCGCATTCCAGGTATCTGCCAGGTACATACCGGGTATTTGCTCGAATAAAGTGTGTCGGTGCAGTATGCTTACCCGAATTCAATTAAATTGTTTATGATCTTGGTAATTGACATATTCTATTCAATGGTGTCTATCTGTTTCATCCATATATGGAGTTTAATATTGGTTTAATAATATATATGATAGTTAACACTTATCTATTTCTCTCCATATAATGTACTATGTCCATGACAATCACATATACCTAGTCTGTGCTTTTTCTTATGAATATAGTTTAAGGTTACTCATTACTTAATTAATATGTATTAAATGTGTATATATTTCTTTCATACAGTGAATATTATGTTATTTAATTAATTGAACACTACAGTCAGTTTTGGGTTTGTGATTGCTTTAACATCTTTTTGCATTATTATTTATTTATGAATAGGTTTTTTCAATCTTTTGTGTTTTTATATTGTTGAACTCTTAGTTTAAAGCTCTTTTTGTGTATTTTATTGATTTTTTTGATAGATATGTGAGTTTGTTTGTTTTTTAGAGTATTAATAGAGTTGTTGAAAAAAAAACCTTTTTTTATTTCCCTTCCGCCTCTAGCCCGGTGGGAGCATCAGTGCCATGCGTTTCAGGCTGGAAGCGGGCGCACACAAGTGACATCACCTCAGGGATTTAGCCGATTGGTTAGTAATGAGGTGGTGTCACAGTGTCGCGACGCGTCACTGGCGCGCATGCGCAGTGTGTCTTCACGGACTTTTTGGCGCGAAATGGGGCTTATAATTGCGAGGAGGTATGTATATATGTTACACCTTGATAAAGTCACACGGGACGATACGCGTTGGTGCGTGGTCTGTGTTTCTGTCCCTGTGTACTTATGGAATAAATTACCCTCAGTTTTAGTCTGGAGTTGTGCCCTTTATTTTTTCCTATAGGATTTTTCCTTTGGATTCTCTTGCCAGCAGTGCTCCTTTGCTCTCTCCGTTTTTGTAACTAAGATGGCAGTAGTTATACTCTCCCATAATGTGAAAGGCCTAAACAACGCAGGGAAGAGGCGAGTTGCAATGTCCGAATATTATAGAAGGCAGACAGATATAGCCATGGTGCAGGATACTCATTTTAGCACTAAGAGCTACCCTAAGTACATGGATAAACATTTCAAACAATTTTCTTTTTCTTTAGCTAACAAGAAGAAGAGGGTTGGCAATACTCTTTCACAATAAATTCCCATTCAAGGTAGATCAGATAAAGAAGGACAGAGAGGGTTGTAGATACCTGATGATAATTATAGGAACAATTCATAGCCAGCCCATGACAGTAGATACCATGTATGCTCTATGTGATCATGATCTCTCCTTCTTTGCTTCTACATTCAAGACCCTGAAAAAAGTGGCAAAAGAACATCTAATAGTGGCAGGTGACTTTAATGTGGTCCTGAATCAGAGGTTGGACAGATCAGGCCCTCTTAGGACTACATAGTTACATAGTAGATGAAGTTGAAAAAAGACGTACGTCCATCAAGTTCAACATATGCTAAATTTAGACAACAGATACTTTATTCTATCTCTATACTTGCTTATTGATCCAAAGGAAGGCAAACAAAAAACCCCAGTGAAATATCATCCAATGATATCTCATAAAGGGAAAAATAAATTCCTTGCTGACTCCAAGAATTGGCAATCAGATTACTCCCTGGATCAACATCCGTGCCATGTTTACTTATTTGGTATATCCCTGTATACCTGTCGTTTCTAAAAAGATGTCCAACCTTCTTTGAACAAATCTATTGCATCTACCATCACAGTCTCCATGGGTAATGAATTCCACATTTTAACTGCCCTTACTGTAAAGAACCCTCTCCTTTGTTGCTGGTGAAATCTCCTTTCCTCCAACCTTAAGGGATGGCCCCAAGTCCTTTGTACTGCCCGTGGGATGAATAGTTGTTTTGAAAGCTCCTTGTATTGACCCCGAATATATTTGTATATAGTTATCATATCCCCTCTTAGACGCATCTTTTCTAATGTAAATAAATCTAATTTAGCTAACCTCTCCTCATAAGCCAGATTGTCCACCCCCTTTATTAATTGGGTGGCTCTTCTCTGCACTCTCTCTAGTTCCATAATGTCTTTTCTTAGGATTGGTGCCCAAAATTGTACTCCATATTCAAGGTGTGCTCTTAATAATGCTTTATAAAGGGGCATAATTATATTTACTTCTCTTCCATCCATTGCCTGTTTAATGCAAGATAAGATCTTGTTTGCCTTTATACTGCATGACTTTGGGCTCTATTGCTAAGACTGCTATCTACAAGCACTCCTAAATCTTTCTCAATCAAGGATTCCACTAATTTATCCCCATTTAATTTGTAAGTCATCTGTTTATTCTTGTTTCCCAAATGCATAACCTTACATTTATCAGTATTACACCTCATCTGCCATTTACCTGCTCAAGTTTCCAGTATCTTCAAGTCCTTCTGGAGAGAAATTACATCCTGCTCTGATTCTACTACCTTACACAATTTAGTATCATCAGCAAAGATGGAGACTTTGCTCTTGATGCCAACCTCAAGGTCATTAATAATCAAGTTAAAAAGCAGGGGTCCCAGTACCGATCATTGAGGTACTCCACTCACGACTTTAGCCCAACCTGAAAAAGTTCCATTTATGACAACCCTCTGATGTCTGTCCTTCAACCAGTTTTCAATCCAAGTGCATACATTATTACTGAGTCCAATTTGCTTTATTTTGTACACCAACCTCTTGTGTGAAACCGTATCAAAAGCCTTGGCAAATTCTAAGTAGACCACATCAACTGCATTACCCTGGTCTAAATTCCTACTTACCTCCTCAAAGAAACAAATAAGGTTAGTTTGGCATGATCTATCCTTCATAAATCCATGCTGACTACTCCTAATGATTTTGTTTTCCATTAGGTATTCCTGAATATTATCCCGTATTAAACCTTCAAGTAGTTTCCCCACTACTGAAGTCAGGCTTACAGGTCTGTTATTCTCCGGTTGTGATCTAGCTCCTTTTTTAAACAAAAGCACCACATCTGCTTTACGCCAATATTGTGGTACTGAGCCGGTGGAAATGGAGTCCTTGAATATTAAATGTAATGGTTTGGCTACTACTTTTTTTTAATTTTATGAAGCCGCCTATGAACTTCTTCCTCAGTTAACCAATTGTTCGTTAATATATAGGTTACTCTACTTTTTCCTTATCTCCAATAATCTGCCTGCCCATCTCACACTAAAAGGGTCCTATATTTGAATTTCTGATTTTTAAGGTCTTTGTTGAACCCAAGTAATCTGTTTTTTGATAATTTATTTCAAATGAGACCATGTTATGATCATGGTTACCCAAATGTTCCTGGACTTGAATATTTGTTATTACTTCTACATTGTTTGATATTACCAAATCGAGTATTGCCCCTCTCCTGGTTGGTTCCTCAATCATTTGGGTCATATAATTGTCTTTAAGCACCCCAAAAAACATGTTTCCTTTTGTTGTAATGCTAATCTCATTTCCCCAGTCTCTGTCTGGATAATTAAAATTCCCAATTATGCAAATATGACCCAGTTTTGATGCCTTCTCCAATTGCAAAAGTATTTTAGCTTCCTCAATCTCACAGGTATTTGGTGGTTTATAGCATATCCCTACAAACATTTTCTTTATACTTTTACCTCCACTACTAATTTCTATCCACAAGGTCTCTACATTTTCATATTTCCCTTCATGAACATCTTTCCTTATAATAGGTTTTAAATCCGGTTTAAAATATAAACATACTCTACCTCATCTTATATTTGCTCGATCCTTCCGAAAAAAAGGGAATAACCCTCTAAATTAACTACCCAGTCATGAGTTTCATCCCACCATGTTTCAGTAATGCCTATGATATACTGCTCCCTTGCAGCTATTAATTCAAGCTCCCCCATTTTATCTGTCTGGATTCTTGCATTAGCAAGCATGCATTTCAGTTTTTTTTTTCAGTCTGTACTAATTATCTTATCTGCTCCTGCCTTTCTGCGCCAATTGGTTTTAGTCTTTAGAGGTTTTCTAATATTATTTGTATTCTTACACTTTTAACAGTAAACAATAGGATCAAACCACATTTTGATGAGACAATGCTGCTTGAAAATAAAACTACTGACAAACGTATATAGTAATTCTTTGCTATGTTTCACCAGATTTGATTGTGTAAAATACTACGAAAATGTACTAGGAGGGGGTGACGGGGGAAAGCCATGTAATACATTATGAGCTTCTTTAAATTTGAAATATATGAAAATGTAAGAATGGTGTGCAAAAAACATCCAAATAAATGACAATGGTGAGATACACATATACAGTTAGGTCCGGAAATAATTGGACACTGATACAAGTTTTGTTGTTGCGGCTGTGTACCAAAATAAATTCAAGTTACAGTTAAATAAGGAATATGGGCTTAAAGTGCAGTCTATCCGCTTTAATTTGAGGGTATTCACATCCAAATTGGAGGAAGGGTTTAGGAATTACATCTCTTTAATATGTAGCCCCCTCTTTTTCAAGGGACCAAAAGTAATTGGACAAACGACTCAAAAGCTGTTTCTTGGACAGGTGTGGGCTATTCCTTCATTATTTCATCATCAATTAAGCAGGTAAATGGTCTGGAGTTGATTCCAGGTGTGGCATTCGCATTTGAAAGCTGTTGCTGTAAACCCACAACATGTGGTCAAAGGAGCTCTCAATGCAAGTGAAACGACATCCTTAGGCTGCAAAAAAAAAAAATATCCATCAGAGAGATAGCAGGAACATTAGGAGTGGCCAAATCAACAGTTTGGTACATTCTGAGAAAAAAAGAACGCACTGGTGAGCTCTGCAACACAAAAAGGCCTGGACGTCCATGGAAGACAACAGTGGTGGATGATCGTAGGATCCTTTTCATGGTAAAAAAAAAAAAACCTTCACAACATCCAGCCAAGTTAAGAACACTCTCCAGGAGGTAGGATATCATTATCCAAGTCTACCATGAAGAGAAGACTTCACGAGAGCAAATACAGAGGGTTCACCACAAGGTGCAAACCATTCATAAGCCTCAAGAATAGAAAGGCCAGATTAGACTTTGCCAAACAATGTCTAAAAAAAGCCAGCCCAGTTCTGGAACAACATTCTTTGGACAGATGAAACTAAGATCCACCTGTACCAGAATGATGGGAAGAAAAAAGTATGGAGAAGGCTTGGAACGGCTCATGATCCGAAGCATACCACATCATCTGTAAAACACGGTGGAGGCAGTGTGATGGCATGGGAAGGTGTGGCTTACAATGACACTGGGTCACTAGTGTTTATTGATGATGTGGCAGAAGACAGAAGCAGCCGGATGAATTCTGAAGTGTATAGGGATATATTGTCTGCTCAGATTCAGCCAAATTCAGCGACGTTGATCCTTCACGGAGGAGCTGCGGTCCATGTGGGTCTCAACCATTACAGCTTGTATCAGTTGCTTTTATTTGGATTCGCTGTGACCTTTTGTGTGTGCAAACAATCTTCTACCACATTGTAGCGCAATGACCTAATATCTATCTATATCCAGCTTGCGGTTTTCAGTATATGCAATAGTCATTTTACAGCTGACTCAGTGTGGCTATTTGCTACACATACAGTACACTCTAGTTTAGAGTAGCCTACATTGTGGTGAGGCTTCCCTTGGTATATAATTTATACTATATTGCCTTGGGTACATGGATACATTTAATGTTACAATTTATGGTGGATAGAGAAAATATTATATCTATGGCGCTCCATACGTACACAAATGGTCGTAAAAAGGATATATACAACCCGTAATGGTGGCTTCGTCGGGTCCAAAGGTAGGCTCCACACG